>JAOEHQ010035205.1:0-12849 GCA_025447715.1 Asclepias incarnata | reverse complement strand
TATTAAAAGAAAAACAGAAGTAAACTCACCATTGATACCACCGACAACCGATAACACGACATCCTTTGCTCCATCTTGATACACTTGCCTTGTGGAACAATCATAACCGAAAACCCTGTCTACACCAATTAAGCACCACAAAAGAAAAAAAAAATTCATAACCAGTTAACAAAACCTTCAAATTAACATGATTTTATGCTAATGCATCACGAATGCTTCCTTTTTTTTTCTGTATGATGCAAAAAATAAAAAAGGTTGCATCACGAGGACTTCTCAGAGGGTCACCCATTCTAATACTACTCAACGTATCAGACGAATACTATATACTGAAAATGCATAAAGAATTTAAGATGTATTATATGAAAAACAAACATATTGAAGAAAACAAAGAAGAGTGAATTGATTACCAAAAGTATAAGCAGACGGATACATGGATCGTTCGGGAACACTAAGATTCGCATTCTTATAAATAACTGTATTATCACCAAAACACTCCCAATCTGAAACATCATTTGTTACAATTTCTCTCCCATTTAACGGCCGTAACCGCACAGATACGAATATCCTCTCCCCGTTTCCACCTCCACCACCACCATCAACAACACTTTCCCCCATTTTTTCAGCTCAACACAATATTCTCACAATCTATACATACATTAACAATATGCATACATACATGTATGTATATATATATATATATAGAAAGAGAATAGTGTTGGTTATCGAGCGGGGTCAGAACACGAAAGCCGTTACAATCAAATAACAAACATAATCATCTGCAACAGCAATTGGTTATCATCATAAACAAGTTAGCTACAATTCAACGCAATATATATATATATAATGCATATTTGTCAATGTGAGAATCATTATAATATATATAATGTATTGTATATTGAATATTGTATATGTTTATAAATATATAAAAAACATAAAAAGTAAGGATTTACAAAAAGACGTCAACGAAGAGGACGGTGTATTTATGCGAATAGTTAAAGAGCTGGTCCCCTCAACAACTTTTTTTTTTTTTTTTTTTTTCAATTTGAATTTACAGTCTGTCATTTTGAATATGTGTGTGTGTTGTGTTTTTTTGTTTATATATATTTAATCTACAATCATTGATTGATGAATGTATATAGGAAAATTAGGTTAAAATAAATTATGAAATTTTACCTTGAGAATGTAAGGTTAATTGTTTATTTAGATAATTATTATTAATTTATTTTTTTTAAATCTTGATCTCTCTCTAGAAGTTATTTGAAATGTAGTTGATGAGATGAATGTAGAGAGAGATAGAGGAAGAGAAGGGACTGAGAGAGAGAGAGAGTTATGAATCTGCAGAGACGATGATTTGATGAAGAACAATTGTTGATGATTGAATTGAATATTTGGGGAATAAAAATTGAATTTTTATAAATTATAAAAAAAAAAATTAAAAAAAATTTTAGGTGTTGGTGTTTTTTTATAAGTAAAAAGGGGTGGGGGTGGGGGTGAATATTTTGACTGAATTTGCCGCGTTATTTGTTTTGTTGTTATTATCAGTAAACAAACTCATGTATCCTTTCTGGACCACGTGCTCAACTTTACATCCATTTAATTTTAATTTTAACATTATTATTATTTTAATACTATTATATTATGACCAGAAATAGAAAATGCTAATAGTAACATCTTATGAATTTAATCAATTTATCACCAAATCTTTTTTTTTTTTAAAGGTGAATTTCGAACAGTGTTTCGTGTCGTGATTTGACAGCAAGAGGTCTAGCAACGTTATCTTAACCGGGTCTGCGTTAGAGAACTCCTTCGAAGCAGAAATGCCTATTTCAAATACCCGATGGGGGAAAAACCCCCTACCAAATCTGTTTAATAGTAAATACGAAACTATATAAATTAATATTTATGGGATTACCATCATCAGCTCCTGCTAACAGGTCTCACTACAGACGTAAGAGAAAGTAAAACAAACACTATTTTTAAAGGGTCATAAAATATTATTTGAACCCCTAAACGATTCATTAAGTTGCATGTCTCCCACTATTAAGTTACCAAATTTTGCTTAAATATTCATTGAATGACTTAATGACATGTGTTCCTTTATATTTAGATTTTTAAAATAATAACTTTTATCTGTAATATATACATAGTTAAAAAAGTAATTAATGATTTTATTTATAATATATTTTTTATACTATTTCTTGAAAGTTAAAGTGGGTATTGCATTTATATAAAAGACTAAATTTGTTTTGATATATTTCGAAAGAAAATGGATGTAGTTTATATAGATATAATATATTGATATACTTTATATAGTTAAAGATAATTTTAAGGATAATATAGCTAAATTTATATATCTACCAAAATATTAAAAAAGGATTGGAATATCATTTGATCGACACGTGACGCAGTATTTAAGCGACACTTGTCCCTTTGACCTTTGAGTCTATATCAATAAATCTTAATTTTTCCCGGATCATGAGGCTAATGAGCCTGGGCTCCGCCCGGCTTGGTTGGGCCAGCTAGCGGTATAGCCTTTAGCCATTGGGTTACCCCGGATAAAGTTCGGGCAATAAATTGTTTAGTTGGTGTTAAAAAAATATATACTAAAATTTACCCAAAATGACTGCTTATAAAAAATTATGGATTTGAATATGATAATCAAAATTTATCAAAAATACTTTTTGTAGAACAGATTTTAGTTTTCCTGATTTATTTTGGATTTATAATTCAAAGAAAAGTCAATGATATACTTGTAATTTTATTTTATTTTATGGTTAATTAAGGGGGTTGCTATTTCCACCACAAGGGACAAAACACCGTATAACTGTTTATGCATACCGTATAACTATTTTATGCGTGAAAGGGGTGAAAATAGACTTGAGGATGGTGAAAATAGACAAGCCCTTAATTAAACATGAAAAGCTAAATTTTGGTAGATTGAGTATTTCATATGTCAATTAACTTTTATGATAACAGTCTTTTATTAATATTGGATTAAGATCTCTTAATATTAACTATGGTATTCGTACGGTGCGGCGATATTTTTTAAAAATTAACGGTTAAATGTGGCGGTATTGGTGAGTGGTGGTGGTGGTGATGGCGGGGGAGGGTTATAAATGCTTTATAAGGCATTATAGATATTGCAATTAGATTACATGTAGAACTTTTTCTTAGTAATATTAAGATTAAAATCTAACTTTCAATATTTAAACTAAAATTACATATTTAACTTTTCTGACTGTAACGTAGCTAGAAGTGAGGATACTTAAAAAATAATAATAATAATAATAATAAATAAAAATTTATGCACATTATCACATATTTATGTATTAGTATTTATATTTATATTTATCCTCAATAAAATTCAAACTAACAATTTTCTAACTAATTAGGTCGATACAATAAGGGGTTATACGGCAAAAGCCTTTGGTGTGCATATTACTTGTCACTCGAATTTTAGAAACCTTACCGCACGATAATCCCAAAGACACAAACGCCTAATAGATTGAAGCCTTGAAGGCATCATATCGATCCCGTTCATCTCTTGTAAAGTAACCTTTTTACACACTATTTTTTCATATATATCTCCAACAAATTAGCTACAACAACTCCATCTTACTTATTTTATTATATTTGTTTGATCAAGATTTTGTCACGTCTGAATAGTCAAGTACAAACTACAAAATACAAATGCGTCGGTGAACTTGATTTATTTAGACAATCATGAATGAATTGTTGGTAAATTAGTCAAAAAATGGTTTTTTGTCGACAGATTTTTAACGTTCAATAAAATGTTGTACTTAAAATTAAATTGTCTTTTAAAATATTACTTCCAATCCCCATTTACAACATCTTTATGAATTATGAGTCTAACGAACTTAACCCATATATAACCGGGGATAACATAGGTGCTGATTTAATGTTGTTGCAGCTTATTTTTTTACATTATTAACTTTGAAGTCTGATAAGTGTACATAATATATTTCTTATTTAAAACTTGTGTGAGAGCTGTTTCATTAAAAATCTAAGATCCGTGTTATTAACTACACGGATCATTTCCCCTATATATAATTATGTGTGTATTAAAAAATTTTTGAATTAACCCCATAAAATAATAAAACTTATTCAAATTTCTTGTAGTGATACTTACTCTTGTATGTTAAGATAAAGTTGTTGTCCGAAATACGTCGTTAAAAAATTGTAGATTGAAATTCTTAATGCATTTATTAAAAATAAATAATTGTTGCGAGGTTTTCAGAAATTTTAGGTTACATTTTAAACATTTGTGTAATTTAAGAATATGAGATATTTAAAAAAAAATAAAATAAATTCATTCATTTGATTTTCTCATTAAAAAAAAAGTTGAATCCAGCATGACAACCTACTTTGGTTTCTAGTCAAGAGTGTAGCCAGCATCCCACTTACACAATCTTCTATTGGACCCCTTCAATGGGTTTCATTTACTAGTAGTATTTTAATTTAAACTTTTAGTACGAACACCAAAAAGTCCATAATTTCATTGCCTGTCTCTCTTCTTTTTATTCCCTTTTTGTGCCCCCGGTAAACAAGTTTGTAATAAAGCAAATTAATTTCATAGTTTCGAATTTAAAAGAAGCTTCGACAGCTATAATTTTTTCTTGAATAACTATTAATTAAAGTCCTGAGAGAATTGAAATGTCAAAGTAACGTTTTTCTACCAATTTGCATATTAATACACGTATACAAGGTTTTAAGCGTGTAATATGAATTCTTTAAGATATTGACTTTTGCTACTACAAACATTTATATAATAAGAAGTTTTATAATAAAATAGAAAGCCCCTTATAGCTTACCAGTATGTGTACTCCATCTCCACTTATATAAAAAATGCAATATTAAGGGTATGTGGACTATCAAAACTATTTAAGTATAAAGTTACACTTAAATTCAAGAAGGTTGATCTTACGTGGAAATAGGTTATGATTGTGGTATGATTTACTAGCGATTCCCTTGCGGCACAAAGACAGGAGGGTGATACACCATCAGAACCCAGCAAGAGCAAGATCCCATTTAACCCAATGTATTAACCTGTCCTTTTTTGTATTTCCTCTCAAAAAATGGCTCACATAGATTCAAGTTTTTTACAGACTTTCACCGGCATTAGAAACAAAGACAAATAATAGGTAGGGAGAGCACCAAGAACCAATGAGATTAACACCGATCGACCTCCAACTGATAGGATATTAGCTTTCCATTTGGACATACGCTCAAACTTACTGATTATCTTAGACCAAGAAGAAAATCTTAACATGTTTACACCAATTGAGACACCAAGATATTCAAACGGGAATTTATCTCCTTTACAACCTGCTAAAGTGGCGAATTTATCCACCTTCGAGTTAGCAATGTTAAGGCCATATAATTTTGATTTCATCCCATTAAGGAGACATAATATTCAAAAGATTATGAACTAACCATTCTCCCAATATAAATACATCATCGGCATATATCAAATGAGACAAATGTAAATTCCCAAACAACAACCATGTGATCAGCCTCACCTCTTTGGCCTCTTCCATAGCTACATTATTTTCATCTAAAACTATAATATTATTACATAATTTATTTTTTTAAAAGCATTTTAGACATTAATAGTATTAGATTAGATTGTAGTTTTGTGTTCATACGTGATCATGTATTTAATACTAATGTTAGCTTTTTGAATAATTTTTGTATAGTAATATTCTCAAATAACACATTATCCGAAAGGATTTTGCTAACTAGTGTCAGGGCAATAGTTATGATGTATTTATTGAAGCCAAACTTTCTTAAAATGTAAAAATATGTATTTATTATTTATATAAAAATGATAATTATTAAATTAAATTAAATTAATAAGTATTAAATATATTTCTTGATTATTTAAAAAGTTTGGCTTCAATAAATGTATCATAATTTGTTTATGTCACTATATGCCTATTTTAAGATACGATATCGATTTTATGCGAGTATAATATTGATTTTGTAAACTCGGAAACAATGATGATTAGTGTTGAATTATTGTTGATGCTTGCTCGTTTGACTTTCCATGTTAAATCCTTCCCTTTGTTACAAAGCAAATACAATGATCAAACCATGCATGTGGAGGGAACAAATGTTTTTTGGTATTATTCATGTTTAATGATTAAAGACAATCATATGTACATAAGACCTAACGGAATGGGGCTACCCAACATGGGGGCGACTCGCGACACGTGGCGCCTAGTCAGCATGTTGGGTAGCCTCAAAAAATAGGGGGAGTGGGGCTATCCATAAGTGTTGGGCGACTCGCGACACGTGACATAGCTAATCATTGTTTTTATCTATATATATTATTAGATATACACATATACACTCACATATATACATATATATACTCACATATATATACAGAAAAAGCATGAAAAGACAGCGCGTCAGAGAAATGAGGCGAACCGTGGGGGTCGCTTGAGGTGCAAATAGCCGGGTGGGGGTGGTGTTCCCGGCGAACCGGGCCTGGGTCGCCGGGTTCGTCGCTCCACTCCGCTGGGTCTAACTAGTCTTAATAAATGTAAGATGTATAAATTGACTATATTTATTATATGATTAAGTTTTATATAAAATAAATTAAATTGCTAATAGTTATTTTTGGATTGTCATATTAAAATAAAAAATTTAGATGACTAAGTTGTAATTTGTTTGGATTTATTAATGAATTAGTAATCTAATACTTTTTTCTATTATATAGCCCTTGTTTATTTATTTTTAAAATTTTAATTAGAAATAAAACTAAATATAAAACAGGTAACGAAAAATATATATTTATGGTAATAATGAATATAATAGTATTTTTAATACAAGAATTTAAATTATATAAAGTATCTATATCTATATATTGAATAATTAAAATTTTTAATTATTTATGGTATCTAAAAAATATGATCTTAAATAATAATTAAAAAGGACATGTGTCGTTCAAATAAAGCACCACGTATCGCTTCAATAACCCTTTAGTCCTGTTTTAGTATATTGGTAAATAACTTTTATACATAGAGAGTATAAAAGGGAATTTTTAACTTGTACTCTAAGGACATACATAAGGTGCAATTAATATACAAATATTTTTTTTCAAATAATAAAAAATATATTTTTCAAGAAAAATCTTGATACCTATTTCATTTATCGGCAAAAATGCTTATACATTAATCCTTATATGTGTCTTAAGGCACAAGTTAAAATATCTCTATCAAAAAATTTGAAAGTTGGAAGTAATTTAAACCGTTGAAAAAACAATTTACATAAGCTACAAGCAGTTCTGGCTCAGAAAAAGATGGTGTTCTATTACATCTTGCGATTAAAATGGAGCATCGTGAATCAACTAATGGTGGTTAGGTGGTTGTTCACAGCGAGTTTTCGGGGAGGCCTCAAAGGGTTCGTGGGTTGATTTGGTCGTGTGGTTGGGGAGACGTAATAAGGTTCATTTGTCTTTCGTTAGTTGTCGTGACTCAATTTTGGGTCTTGGTTGTTTTAGTTCTTAGGGTTCATTGTTGAGTTTGGTCATGCTTGTAATTGTTTTCTGGTTAGTTTCTTTCTAGCCATTTCCTTTTAATAATATCAATAATGCCGTTAAAAAAAAAGTTATAGGTAGTTTAGAAATCACAAGTCATTCTTATAAGCATTAGTGACTAATAATAACATGAGTATTGTTGATTTAAGTTGGTGACAAATTACCTGAATTCCTCGCTTCCTAACCTAGCCACAATATTCTTTTTATTATCTCCTAATCATTCCTAACTACAAAAATTTAAATTTTTTTTTTTTTGATTATATCAAATTTACTGGATAACATAGCACCAACATTTTCTGATTTTCTCTTCAACAATTTTCGATTAGGTTTCGAGTACTTCAGTCCCCTTAGAACCTCACAAGGGGATGCGACCTCTTGACCGTCAGTATTTTGGGTTTACGATGTAAGTAAAGTTATATGGATGTGCACTCCACACCTCCACCTTTAAATCTTTTAATTATATTAGAATTACTAGTTTATTTTCAAGTACAAGTTTAAAGATATTTTAATCACATTAAAATTATTAAAAGTACTTCACTTCTAAGAAAAACCACTTGCACATATATAAATACTAAAAGCATACATGCCAACATTATACATATATGGATGTTTCTAATTGATATAAATTGTTAAGAAAAAAAATTATATATAAAGACGAGGAAAGCGGTTGATTGAGACTTGAGAGGCCATGAATTTAAACATCCATTGTTGCATTGTTGGGACCATGAATTTAGATTGGAGATAATGAGACACTTCACGATACGGGAAGCTAATTGTTTACTTGTTGAGGTCCACCCATAAAAAGTATGTGGGTCTATACCCCTTTTATATTTTCTATATCGATCAATAGTGAATTATGAACTAAGTGAGATGTAGATAGCCTTTTTCTTACATTAAGATTGAGATACTGCTATCAGAAAAATTTCCGATCATTTTGTAAGGAGTAAAGATTGAACCTTTGATCCACCCTTCTTGTTTGTTGTATATCAATCAATCGTTTGTTGTATATCAATCAATCGTTTGCAATTTAATTTTGAAACTCGAAATGGAGACACACTGACCCAGCATTAAATAGTAAATAATGCCAAAATTTCTGTGACAATTCAACAACTAAAACACTGCATGTGTTATTTTTCAGTCAAACGTGTTTAAGTTGTTGAAGACATGAAGTTATAGTACAAATAATAAATTAGATCTCACTTTGTGTGTTACTTATAATCGATCAAGCTTTTATAGTTTCCCTCACGCATGGTTATTTTTCTTATTTTGTTTGAAATAGTTTTAACATTGTGAGCTAATTCAAACCACCACCAAGGTGGCCTATTGATCACACTGCATGATTTTTTCACAAGAAGTCTACATTTCAAATCTCACTGAGTAAACATTTTAGAAATGACTAGGAAAATATTCAGAAATGGTCAAGAGATACATCGGTTAGACCTTGTACATTTGAGTTTTAGACTCGCCTTATCCGAATAATTTGAAAAGGGAATACCTCACCGTGTATAATGAAACTGTTACATGCATATTTAGAAGTTATAAGGCAAGGAAGGCGTTTAAGAATGTGCTTTTCGTCTCTTGTTGGTGTATTTGGAAAATGAGAAACGATAAGGTTTTCAACAACGCTATGATCAGCCATGATCGAGTCTTCAATGAGATTCAAGCTATCGGGTTTTTATGGTATAAAAGTATATTAAAAAGAGGCACTATTTGTTGGGACGACTGGACTAGTTTCAATATTGTATAGCGGTTGTTTTTTTGTTCTATCCCTCGGATTGTTTCTTATTGTAAACGTTGGGCTACTTTGCAATTGCAAAGTAGATGTTTTAATGAATGTGAATAATATATACTTTTCAAAAAAAAAAAAAAAGAAGTTATAAGGCTTATCCAACCTTAACTATTTTCTCACATTTTTTTCACTGCCACATAAGCGCCACATTATTTCTTTCTCATTTTATATTTCAGAATACCACTATCAATTATACTTATTTCTCATCTCTTTCTCAAATATTTTATTATTAAATAAAATAAAATAAACAAACAAACAAAACTTTTTTTTTTAATTGGTTGAAAAGTATGCATGACCCTACCTCAATCCCTTCCTATCTTTTTCTTGCATTTTCTCACCAGAAAACATCACACATTTTTCTTACTAATGGTGTTCTGGGAAAACTTATGAGAAAATATTGGCTGGCTTTATGGCTCTAGTTTTATACGGTTAGCGTTGAGCATCCGGTTTTATCTTCTTTTTCTTTTCCTTTTTTTATATTTTTTCTTTAAAGTGTTTTATTTGTTTTAGTTAAAAAGCGAGGTTATAAAATGAGGTATAAAACTGAAGAGGTTGGATGTAAAAAATAGTTCAATGTTATGTTTAGTGCTATACTAATGCGGCATTATAAAAACTAAAGATATGAAAAAAGATTGAGCTTTGAGTTGAGGATTGTATAAGCTTGTTTTAACTTTCCATTCGGAATTGGTACCATATTTTTATTTAGGTCTTAAATTTTAAATAAAAAATAGGGATTGTTTCCATTCCTTCCTTGTTCTTGATGATGAGCTTATTTTATAAAAATTTTTATTGTCAATATACAACTAAAAAACATGTGATCACATGCTTTTGGATTCCCTTTCAAGCCAACCACATATGCATGAATTGCCATACTTCCAATTTTTCATTTATTAAAAAGGCCCAACAAGAAAATCATATTCTAATCTATCAAACTTTGGACTCATTATCTTTGATGAGTTCATGACAATGTCTTAACTATTAAAGGAAGCTAACTTGTCTACTCTACTTTTATGTATCTCCCTACGACATTTGACATATGTGGTTTAAAAACTAGAAATTATATGGAAGTTTAGTGATGATTCTGAAGATGATTACATTAAGATTCAATTGCCACTTGAGATAAAATGAACTTGATTTATTAGAAAAGGTCTTTGATGATGAATAGTCAATTGGTTTGAACTATCATCATCTTAGTTGGTTTCAAGTGAGCTTAGTTAACTATCCTGTGATGGGTCTAGTCGATTTAGTATACGGATGGGTGGATGTAAGCAAGCAACATATCAACAATTTCCAATATAGTTAATGTGGGGTTATTCCACTTGGCAGAGCCTCATGTCTCTTGGAAAGAAGTCCAAGGTTCCTTTAAAAAAAACATTTGGAAAGTAACTTATTTAGATATGTGGAATGATCAGATTTTGACAATGACGATGAGGACGATATTTTATTTTAAAGATTTTTGAGAATTTAGATAGATTTGAGATAAAAATGTACATAAGGAAAGGAAAATTTTGTATTGAAGGTGTTAGGAAAAAAAATGTATGCAATAAATAAACATAAAGGGATATAGGAAATGAAAGGGGTAAAAAATAAAGAAAATAGTAAATGTCGTCATGTGGAGATGAGAAAAGAAAAGTTACCACAATCAAAGGCAAAAACCAAGGGTATGATGACAATGTCGATGCGACGTTGGTGAATGGTGATTCCATCACTCCAAACCCCCAACAGAATACATATATCATGTGTCAATAAGCTTTTAGTCTAGAAGTTTAAAAAGAAGGTGAGTGGATTTTCTTCTTTTAAGAGGTATCACGTTTAAACCAAGGTATGAGTGTTTAATTACTAATTTAAGGTGATACATTGTTGTTATTGGATTGACTTAATGAAATTTGTTATAAAAAAAAACATTCATCATGCTTTAATAGTTACTAAGGGGGCGTTTGGTTCCCAAAATATATAGGAATTTGGTGGATTGGAATTTGAATTTTATTTCCTTGTCATGTTAGGTTAACATAGAAAATTCTAAATTTAATTCCACCAAATTTAACCTCTCGGGGACATGGGTGTGTGTCGTGTTCAAAGGTGGAGGAGTCAATCGACCACCTCCTCTATTGTTGCGTGGTGGCTTCAAGGGTGTGGGATGAGATTTGCAAATGGGTAATGGCGAGTAATTTCTTCATTTTTAGTGTTAAAGATTTGGTAAATATACACGAACATGTCGGCTTTTTAGGTAGGAAGAAAGAAGCTTTCAAAGGTATCGTCACGATCACATGTTATTTATTATGGAAGTCCTATAATGATGAGAGGTTCTCCAATGCTAAGAGTAATAAGGATTCCATCGTTCACAACGTCAAGGCCACGGGGTTTTTTTGGTACAGGAATAGAGGGAGAAAAAATAATGTTATTTGGAATGATTAGTGTAAATTTAAATTGATGTAATTTCATTTATAAGTTGTAAGTCCGCCCGCTAATTTGAGGGTGTTTTGTGAATAAAATTTATTTTATAAAAAAAAAACCAAACGGTTATTATTTAATTATAAACCAAAACGGCGATTTACTTTTTCTGTTAGCTTTGCAATTATTAAAATCCATTTTATATTATAAATCGAGTGGATTGGTTGAGCTTGGTTGCGTAGGATAAAGACATGGTTAGAGTGTCTAGTTCAATAAATAAATAAATAATTATAATTCATGATCGTGTTCACCATAAAGCAACTTTCATTTGTTGAACTTAATTAATGATTTTAGACTCTGAAAGAATTTTCTACCAAATAAATTATTGTTAAAGTCAATTACTTGCTTTGTTATCATTATCATTATCATATGTAAATGATTTATTATCAAGAAATGAGCAATTAACTAAAATTTTTTATTAAGAAATAAATTATTTATTTTTCGATAAATAATTTATTTTTTGTAAAATAAATGGATATTTTCATTTTTCGTTCAAATAAAGTCTAATTGGCAAAAGGTGTAGATTGGAAAGAATACCCCGATTCCCGCCTCCCGGGTACCGTATTGGTACCAACATGCACATGTCACACAACACATGTTTTAGTAAGATTCCTTCATCTGATACTCCACACTTGAGCAATACCGAAATTAAGTCTAATTGTCTATACCCATAAACTTTCAAGAACCATGTGACAATCCATACGTATCAAAAAGATGACGTTACAACAAATACATACATATACGTTTGAATTTAGTAAAAAAAAAAGATCATGAAGCACAACTCTTTTTTACTAAGATGTATGTGGCTTAACCGATATATTTTCATGACGTTTTTTAAGGACACATCTAAGATCTTTATTTAGTGAGATCAGTGGTGGATTCAGAAATTTGAATACGAGGGCCTAATGTTTTTTTTTTTACTTGATCAACATCATAATTCATAACAATGTTAAATGACAAATTTTATTTACAGTGATCCTTTTTCTTAAAGGGTTAAATGACATTTTTTTTTTTTTTTTTTTTTTTTTTTTTTTTTTTTTTAAAG
>JAOEHQ010035194.1:0-12850 GCA_025447715.1 Asclepias incarnata | reverse complement strand
TGATTATACATGACGCCGGTCGCGCAATCAGCCCAGTTCATATAGGGGATCCCATGGTCCAACCGACGTTTGACCAGGACGCCTTACCGGAGATACGAGACGAGGAGACACATTTCCGGCTCCGACATGATCTTACGTAGCATATTTCGACTCAAGACTTACAATACTTTGAGACGGACGAGGAAGACGATTAGCTATTTATGTAATATTTCGTAATGTTTTTTAGTATTATGTAAAGTTTTTTTAATATTCTTTAATATTATGTAATGTTTTTATGTAATGTTCAATATTATTTTTAATGGAATTTCAGTTTTTAAATAAAAATAAAAATTGTAGTGAGTGGTGGGTGAGTGGTGCAATGCCAATGAAAGAATGGATAGTGATATGAGTGAGGGGTAACTGAGGTGGCATAAGGGGATTGGTTGGGAGTGAGTGGTAGAAAAATAGTGAGGGGAGTGATGCCAATGCTCTTATTATTATATATTTATATGATTAAATAGTTTCTTCTTGCTTTGCTTTTTTTTTTTTTTTTTATCTTATGCTACTCAAAATAAATATATAAACATATGTTTAAAGATTCTTCGTCATATCTGCAAACTACTTTTTTTAAAAAGATAATTACATCACATGAACCAAATGTTGAGTAAGGGAATCTGGATGTGAAGTTTTAGGTCTTTCCCTATCCTGAACTCGTCATCTCCTCATCTTCACTGCCATATCAGCTTTCTCTCTCCAAGACACACCCAAGAACCACCCCCTCCCTATCATACCCCTTCTTCATCTCATCCTCAATTAAAAAATTATAAATTCACACACACATACACTCCCACATATCCCACACTCTCTCTTTTCTTACACACATAAACAAAAAAAAACATTTCGTACGCTGCCACATGGGACCCAATGCTCGTCGACTGATTTCCAAAAAATAACGTGCTACGAAGACGACACCCAAGAAGTGGGTGGTGCCTATCCCGTCTACCAAGAAAACAATGATGAAGGGGTTCATGACGAGGCTTAGGGAAGGGCCTTAGGGGGGAGGGAGTGGGGCGGTGAAGTAGGCGGTGAGGCGGTAACACCGCCGCAAGGTGGTCGCGGTGAAGGTGTGGTGCGGTAGTGGATGCCGAGGAGAGAGGGAGGGTGACAATGGGTGTGGGCCCCGTAACTCTTTCTCTTTTGCTCCTTTTCTTCTGCGCGTAAATATATATATATATATATATATATATATGTTACAGTGAAGGTTGCTGGGGTGCTGTTGGTCGAGGTGGTGGTTCCGGTTTGTGTAGGCGGTTTTGAAAAACAAAGAAGAAAGGTGGTGGAGTGTGGTAATATAGTCTGCTGTTGCTGCTCGTTAGATATATATATATAGATAGATATGGTAATATAGATATGGTTATGATGATGATGATGATGGTGGCTGCTCACTTGTATGATGATGAAGACCATATGATGAAGACCATATTATTTGGTTGCTGCTCACTTATATATATATATATATATTTATGGTTGTTGCTCGTTATATATATATATATATATATAAAAGGTAATATAGTTGTCGGTTTCTTTTATATATAGATAGATTTTATGTATTAAAAGTAAATGAAAAAGAAAAGGTGATGTGACAATTAGGTGATTAGGTGAAACCAATGTCACTAAATTGGTGAAAATTGGGGTGAATTGGTGAAGTGTGAGTTGGAAGGTTTTTATTGAGTATTGATGATGTGAAAAATTGATGAAGGGGGATAGGTAAAACCACTCTAAATTGATGAAGGGGGATAGCTAAAACCACTCCCTCCCCCTTACAAGTTTCTTAGCCTAACAACTATCCAGATTTCCTTGACCGACTTATCTCTTTGCTCTCCACTTTTGGTACCAGAAGTTTCTGATAGTAACAAACGCGCCAAAATTGTATCAGCCTCCTCCCTTTCAAGGTAATTACTTCCTATTATCATCTTTATGTCTTTTCATGTGATTCTTCATGGCTTTCATGTACTAAATTCTTTCATTTTTGGAAGATTTAAAAGAACTATATACTTTCAAAGAATCTTCAAAAGAAATTATGATCTTTCTCTATCAATCCAGTGATAACAAGTTTGAAAGCAGGTTGTAATACGGTAAGTGGTAATTATAGTTTTCTTCTTCTATGTCTCTTTATGGTTAATGGAATTTGATGTTAGTTTAATAGAAATTTATATAATTTTGGTGTAGCCACTGAATTGGTAAAGTGCTTTGTTCACTCAAAAGAAGGTACAACTCCATTTTTATGATTTTCGTATCATTATGATTCAACAACTTTAATGTTATAAAATGGGTTTATAGTTAACAACAGGTATATTTATGATATTGGAAGTTGTATTAATCATAGTTATGATATTATTTAGTAATCTTTATAACATGGGCATCTTTTATGTATTAAGAAGGATTTTTTGTTTACTTATAAATTCATGCTCGCAAGGTGTTTGACATATTGCCTAAGTGAAACTTTTAATGTATTTTAACTAAAGCCTTTTTATTTTTGCTTTTAAATTATATAATATAATATAACAAGGTAAGTAGGTAACCGTCTGATAATGGACTTATGAAAAGGCCATGAACAACTTGAACAGTACATTGATAAAAGGTTTCCTTCCGTCTTCTTAGCTACATTTTAGTTATTAGTAGTTAAAGTATTGTGTAGTTTATTTGTATTGTTTTACTGGAAATGATGGGTTCTAAGATGATATTTGCTATTGACGTGTGTCAGTGGTAACTGATAAGATCATATTTTTTGAGTGTTAATGGTCTTAGTCTAATGAAGCATGTGCATGTTTATATGTATTCTCTCTTTGGCACCTTCCCATGATCAAAACTTGGAAGTGATAATCTCATTTCTTTGCAAATCAATTTGTTCCGTTGGTTCTTTTACTACTACATATCTGACTAAAAGTAGATAAGTTACACTAAACTGTGTAACGTGCGTCCAATGACTTTAGAGTTGCAAAGATATACTAAGCATCTATCGGATTTAAATTGAGTTTAAGATGCATCAAGATGCAATCTGGATATATATGGATTACATTCGCTTTAGCTTGATCATTTACATTTACGAACTGCAGGATCCTAATCTTCTTGATCCAAGCTAAGATACCATTATGAACTTAACTTTTCAGCAATCCACGACAGAATAGATTCCCTGGTTTAAGTATTTAGCTAATGAATAGCAACAAAGTGGAAGTAAAGGTTCCAGTTGAGTGTTTACATATTCAAATGGGAAAACAGGTAAAACAGTATCACTCACTTTGTATTATATAGATTTAAGCATGTAGATAGTATGTCGACCAACAGGTGTCATCTGGTGTTCTTACAAGCATAAAATTCAAAGTTTTATCCAAGGAAGATGCAGAAAGCCGTTCATATCTTTTTTCGTTATTTTATTAACACCTTTTGTCCCAAAATCTAGAATTTAATATTCAAAGCTAATCGAAAGACTCATGATTGTGTATCAGGATAAGGCATCGGTGAAGGAAGTTGCTGTTGTGAATGAAGTAACCGACCTTGCATTGGGATTCCCGAATGTCTTTTTTAAATAAAAAATTGAGTTGAATATGAGGATAGCTGCATTTGATTTTTTTTTCCCGTTAATAAAGTATAGTTGCATTTGATTTTTTTTTTTCCCGTTAATAATTATTTACTTAGATTTAGGATACATTCCCTATATAACCAATTATTGAAGAACATAATTTATAAGTGACTAAAATGTCTCTACTGAAGGAGGACATAATTGGTTAATGAGTGGCGGTAACTGCTCTGCCTGATCTTTTTTTTTTTAAAGCTATTTTCAGTAAATTTGCTTATCAATATTCTACAATGGTCTTTAAATTTGTATTTGCTGTTGACCTGCTTCATTTGTTAGGTTGGCTTTTCAGATTAGACACTTACATTGTCTTAAACGATTTAGATGGCATGTCTGACTCATCTTCATCATAGGTAAGAGTAAGGTTAACAACTATGCTTTGTGCTTATTATCAAGCCTTGTGTCGGAGTATTTGAGTAGGTTACATCATAAGAAAGGCGGTGTCAAAGATTTATTTATTTTAACTCATAACCTTTATTTATCATTAATTTTTGATTTTTTGTGATCATTGTTGGAAATTAATTAAACTCTGGCCATATTTGAAGGTATTGTATGCTGTGGTGTGTACTACCATGAACAAAAAGATTGTCTGATGATCCTTGGAAAAAGCTCCACATCCAGGTAAATTTTACTCATCAAATTAAAAGAATTGATTTTTCGACTAATGATGTTTAGTTCCAAAGCCAAAATAAAGGAAGTTGAAGGTGCAACAGAGGAGGCTATGCCTATTATTTGGTTCATGTGCCAAGGTCCAAGGATGTCAACACAAATGCACAAGTCAACGTGGTAATGTCAGATAAGGCAATGGTGAGCGGAAGTTCTGGGATGCAGCAATTGAAGCAGGGGAAGTGGTATGGAAGAGTGGGTTGGTAGAGAAAGCAGGGCTTGCAGATGGTGCTTCTGGGAATGCTTATGTTTTCCTTGCTCTATATCGACTAACAGGAGACACTATATATGCAGACAGAGCCAAGGCATTTGGTGGTTTCTTGTATAGCAATGCAAGAAAGCTTATAACTAGCACCATTTCGCAGGGACTTGACCACGGTTCTTCCCTTTTTCATGGTCTTGCTGGAGTGGCCTGTCTATGGTCTGATTTGGTCAGACCAGAAAACTCCAGGTTTCCAGGATTTGAAATCTAGACATCTAGTCACGAGTTGGTCATATGTAACGAAGTTTGGTTGTAACTTGTAATATATATATAAGTCAGGAAGGATCCCTGAAGCAGGGTTACCACGTCATCACAACACCTTTTGCTTCGGCTGCTGTTTGAGTAATAGATGTAGACTATGTTCCTAAAGATTGGAAATTCCGGTATTATTCCATTTCCATGGATCAATCTTGATCACAATTTAGACATTGTATCATATATAGAAAATCTGGTGATTTTATCTGCCAATACTTTGTTCAAATCATACGCATCTTTACATTTCAAACTTGGAAGATTGTTTAAGTTCATACTTTTCAAAATAAGTCGATGGTTTGATATTGGTTGATTCTGCCGAGTTAGGATCAGTAATCCAACAGACTCGATTAGTACAATCAGAATCGAAAAAGGACCGGCAACCACAATGATATGTCACAAAGACTAAAAATACAAACCAATTGCAGGAATCATTTCACAAAGTGTATAATTATATATCTATAATCTCGGTGTATATAAACTTACTACAATAACAGTCAATTTGCCTGCTCCTTACCTTGCTCTTTACTTTGATCTTTACCTTGCTCTTTATTGTGTTCTTTACCTTGATCTTTCACCTGCTCTTCACCAAGCTCCGGTGACCCGTCTTTTTTAGAGTTATTTTTTCCAATGATAAGCTCTCCGATCTTACGAAACAATTTCTTTTTACTGTACAGGCTGTACATATAGCCCTTATTATCACTATCTTCATGACTGTAACTACTACTATGCACAAAATTCTCCACTTCTTCAGACTGGCCCGACCCACCCGATTCAGTAAAACCCGTTGCTGCTCTCCTGTGCTGGGTGTTTGCTTTTGGTGTATGTGGTTCTGATTTTGGAGATGCTGTAGTGTCAAATATCGACCCTTTGAGTGCCTCCACCTTTTCGGGGTCATCATTAACTACAATTTCTGACACATTATCATCTTCTCCATCAAGCACATGATAGTACTCTTCTTCTTTGTTAAAGCCTTTTAGATCATCAAAATCAAAACTAAATGCTTGTTGCGGTGTAGTTCTTCCGTCTAGATGCTCTTCATAGAGTGATGCAACCGGGGAGTTGAAAACATCGGTTTGTTCTTTATCATCATATAGTTTATTAGCTTGCTCTTTTGCAGCTAGCAATCTTTTGAACTCCTTGACGTTTTCACGAGCTGCAACTTCATTGATCCTTAACCGTTCGTTTTCTTTTGTGAGAAAATGTAAAGATTCTTCCTTTTCAGCTAGTAAATCTTTGAGTTCTGAATTCTCAGCCCGTGCTATGTTTGAAGCTTCTTTAGCAACGTTTGATTCGTTTAGGGCTTGTTTGAGAATATCCCGCAACTTGTCTGATTCTTCTCTTTTAATCCTTGAGGTGGTTTCGGCTGATACTAATGCTTCTCTTAACTTATTGTTTTCGTGTTTATATGATGCGTTTTCTTCATCGGCTTTCTTTATGCAACTGATGAACCCCATTTCTTTTGAAGTCCATGCTAGAACTGATTCCTCGGCTTCCACCCTTAACCGTTCAGATGTTTCTGTCTGTGACTCGAGATCTTCCTTTAAATTTTCAATTTCCTCTTTCAAATGTGTCACTTGCTCTTCTGCTTGCCTTAGCTTTTCATTAGCTGTACTGGATTCTGTCGCTACTTCCCTTAAAGCCGACGCTAAATCGTCCATGGCTTTCTTGGCTTTCTCCTCTGCCTCCGTAGCTAACTTCAGCTCCGTTTTTAACATTGCGATTTCACCCTTTAGAGCTTTAGTCTCCAGGGATGTATCAACATTACCCTTTTGAGCTACCATTGCTTGTTTTGGCCCGCTTCTGCCACCTCTTTGAAGGTTCTCGAGTGTCTCGTGCAGTGTGATAACCTCAAGCTTTGATTCTTCCAAGTCCATTTTAGTTTGCTCAATTTGTCTAGTTTGAAGCATCAATGATTCCAACATATGTGATTCCGATTGCTTCGCTTTCTCCACCTCATCTTCCAATTCTCGAATCTTCTTCTTCAACTTCTCTAAATCCACATCCCTTTCGGCTACTCTAGCCTCAAACACCTTTGCAGATTCAAGCCGACTACTCAATGAACTAATCTCTTTATCTCTAGACTCTATCTCCTTTTTGGAAATCAACAGTGAATCTTTAAGACCCTTGAGCTCGGAAAACACTTCTTCGGCCTTTTTAGCTGACAATCCGGCGTTAGCCAACTCTTTAGCCTCTTTAAGCTCAGCAATCGCTCGGTTTCTCTCATTTTCAACTTCATCTAATCTATCCTTTGTGCTCTTCAACTCCTCTTCTAAATTACTCATTTGCTTTTGCATCATTGCCTCCTTAACTATCCGATTCTATGTAACAAAAACACAAATCATCAGCATCATCATAATCATATCATATATACAATCAAATTAACTGAATCAAGCAAATGCTTA
This sequence comes from Asclepias incarnata, assembly GCA_025447715.1. NCBI lineage: Eukaryota > Viridiplantae > Streptophyta > Magnoliopsida > Gentianales > Apocynaceae > Asclepias > Asclepias incarnata. The sequence goes on along the minus strand of JAOEHQ010035194.1, from coordinate 5,652 downwards.
GAATCTAGTTATTAGTGTATATCTATTGTAATGTATAGATAGCCCGATCTAGCATAGACTGGGAGCGCGGTCTAGCACAGACATTACGTCGTCTATAAATACATATTAGAAGCGTGTCAATAAAATTGTTAAACGTAACGCTGATTTCACAACTTTACATTTTGACCATGTTCACAAAAGTTGTAAATCAGCGTTACAAAAGTATCGCAACAATTTTATTATCACGCTTCTAACGTATATCATCGCTTCTTATCTAATCCAATCCATATATCATCAAACAAAAACAATCAAAAACGACATAAATGTTTCTTATAGGATACCTATATATATATACACACAAATTAACCAAAATTACATACCTCCGATAAACTAATAGATTTACGATCAACAGAAACAACGGCTTCTTTATCAACTTGAGACGTAAGACCATCACCTCTACAAATCTTTGATCCAGAAATACTTCGAATCAAAAACGACGAATGTTTCTTGTGTCCAAATTCCAAATACCCAGATCTAAATAACAACAACAACAACAACAAAATTTGTAACAAACCCGTAAATGGTTATATTAAAACAATGTAACAGAACAAATGTAACGTATGATATTGGTTTTTGGACTTGGTCTTGTGTTTATATACAATGAAACAAAAAAACTATAGATACAGAAATTTGGAAGGAAAAAAAAAAGGGAGAAATTAGTACCTGGATTTGGAACGTAACATTGTGAAAATTCAACTATTTCTGGAAAGTGAGAAAAAATTGGAGAAAATTTTGGGGTTGTAAAATGTTGAAAACTGAAATCCAAATAAGGGGGTTTGAAGTAGTCCGGAGTTGGCGGGTACTATGTATACATATATGTATAAAAAGTAAGTTGACACATACAACAAATAGTTATTTTATGAATGAATAAAGAAAAATGATAACGAGACTGTCAGTAACAACTTATTATATGCTTAAAAAGTAATACCTTATATATTAAAAACCATTTCCTGAATTTCATAACAACAAAGTACAAATTTTAATACACCCAATTAATTTTTACTGACAACCCTAACAAAACCCATAAATAAATCTTAGTAGTACTAAAATAGAGACAAATGGAGGTGAAATGACCAAATCTTTTGTTTCCTTATATTTGTATGTAACGTTTGTGTTTTTTGTTTTGATGTTTATGGTTTGTAAATGAGGATTAGATTAAAATGGTGTTTTAGTTATTGTTAGTGATTTATGAATATTCGATTAACTGACCTCTACCAACCAATTTCGCGATCAACATAAGATAAGGTAAATCGTGTAATACTATGGTTAATGAGACATGGAGTAGCATTTGAACTCGTAGCTTATGGTTTTATGTTTTATGTTTCTCACCACTATACTACAATACGGTTTATTATAAGTATGACACTGTTAACATTATGGTTAAAAGAGACATTATTGAGCTTTTGTTTATAAAGTGACTTGTTTTTTCTCTCTTTTTGCTATAAGTCTACTAAAGAAAAATTCTTAACATAATACAAATTGGCTCTTCATAGTTGTTGAACGATTCTAAATTATGTCAAAACGGTAACTCTTCTGCCTGAAGATGTTTTCATTAATGTTGATATTAATTAAAGTAAGTATTTGATGAAGGGGTGATTGTGACAAGCTTGAATAATATATAGTAATCTTATTGGATGGAGTAATAAGATATTAAAAACGTCGAAGACTAATTAAATGCCGGATGCAATGCGCGTGTGACCGACTGACCGTGTTCAACGGCAGGCCAACATTGTCTTGGGAAAATGTGAGTTTAGTCAACCCATTATAATTGGGCTCGGTCATCCATTTGGGCTTTTTTGAATTTCCTTCTTTTTTCTATTATTTTTTAAAAAGTGATTTTTGAATAAAAACATATTCATTTACGGTCAAATGGTGAGGTTTTAACTCAAAAATTGATAGTTGATTGTTTAAACCGCATTTCGTTATCACAAGCCGAACAACATTACCAAAAGAAAAATCCCACTAGGCTCCCCCTAACAACTGGAAACTAATGCTTACACTATAATAGAATAGAACTAGAATATCAAATTTGTGTTCTAAATTTATTTTTTATATTATTATTTTTGTTTTGTTTAAAATTATTATTTTTACATAAAAATTATTTATTGTTTAATCATTTATCTATTATTTCTCAAATTAACTGTATAATAAATATATAAGAATAAAACTGATATTTTATCATCTAAATCTTCATTAATTATACATAATATTAGACAGATTTTATATATTTTTAAACAATTAATATGAGAGAGAGTGAGAGACAGCAGGAGAATATTTTTATATATTTAAAAAAGGTATTTTTTAACTAAGATATAAAATTGGTGTAATTTCCAATGGAACATCAAATTTCAAGCATTTTATACTATACTAGTATGGTACCCGCGCGTTGCAGCGGGATTTCTGTTTCCGTTCTATTTGTGTAAGGAATAATAACAACTCATATTTGTGTAACGAATGATAACACATTCATGTTTCCATTATATTTCATTCCAAGCAAACATTTTTTTCTTTCTCCATCAATTATATATTTTTTTTACCACCTTGATAGAACACGAATGAGGCATGTTACTCAAAAATATATACGGTATTTGGTCGCAATTTTATCAGTAAAGCCAAAGGCACAATAACATTAACAATTATTATAATCTTAGAAGACCCTATACATTATAATCCTGATATTCATCTGGGTCAATACTTTTGATAATGATTGTGTCCTAGCCAGAAAATTCCAAATTTCAAAAGTATTCGAAAATAAATATATGGTCCTCAAACGTTTTCGTATGCAAAGGTTGTTATCAATACGAAAGATTAGCTCTAAGCAAAATAAATTACAATCTGAACGGAATTAGCAAGCAACGTTAGATGGACCAAGTGCAGAAATGTTCATAAAACTAAGAAACCTGCACAAAATGAATAACAAAATATTAAATGATAAATCAAGGCATTTTCACTATTATAAACAGATTAAAAAATTATATGGTACTTTAAACCACGCACCTTATATAAGCTATGCATCATGCTGAAATATTAAAGAACATACGTTTATGTCAGACACTTTAGTTCTGTGATTTATATGTTCAAGTGGGAATTATTATTTGCATTGGTGTATGGATTTATAATTTATAATGTCTTTTAAGGAAAACAAAATTTTTTTTGAAAGGTTTTGTACAAAAACAATTCACAATATAATCAACAATCCAATATAACAATTCATAGTTAAACTAAGATTTAGTATGTGCTTATCAATTATTATTTTTTTTAATAGTATAACACTCCACACGTAATGAACAAAATCCAAGATCCCAAACAAAGTATGCTAAGGGTATAATATTGTTTGAAAATGGTAATGAAGAATTTAAAAGGAAAAAAACTTAAATAAGACATAAATATAAGGATAATGTTTACCTGTTCAGATGCCGACGGTGCACCAGTGAATGGAGATGTGGCGGTGACAGGAGAAGGAGAAGGGGAGGGAGCAATGGTGACTACAACGGCATTGGGGACAGCAGATAGTGGGAGCGGAGTGCATCCATTGGCAGCAGTAACAGGGCCAGAGAAACTTTAGGGGCTGGAGAAACTGTAGTGGATACTGGAGCAGCAGGAGTAGGGGTGGGAGAAACTACATTGGATACTGGAACAGCAAGAATGGGGGTGGGAGAAACTGCATTCAATACTGGAACAGCAGAGCCTGGTGTTGGAGTACCCTCGTTAGTAGGATTGGATTGAGAATCTGCCATTTGGAGCAACAAAAAAAAAAAAAAATAAGAATCAAATGTTGAACTATTATTACTGCAAGAGTGTATGAAAATGTGTGGGAGGAATGGAGTATATATATACCCAAATTGGTAATCAATATGTGTAAGTAAATATATTTAACAAAAATATGAAATATGAAATCGTAACCAAAAATAATTTAAAAGTGTATAATTTCACAATCTTTAGAAAAAACCAAAATTAAATGTGAAATTGTTAACAAAAATAGAATTAAGCTATATAATGTGACAATCATTAGCAAAACAATGACAATTCTTACCAAAAATATGATTGACATCCTTACCAAAACAATGAAAATAATTACAAAAAATATGATCCAAATTGAGGTTTACCAAAAATACAAAAAAAAAAGGAGGTGTTGAGTAAAAGTGAATGTTTACACTTTGGTTGACTTTCTACTCATTTGACATGTTTCCTATTTAGCTAATTTATTTTATTTGGCTTGTTTAACCCAATGGATATAAAACACAGCCCGAAGTGACCCATTGTCCCATTTAAAAGTAAATGGGTCGAAAATGCCACCTCAATTACCCCATCACAAAGAAGAAAAAAAAAAGGAAGCAGGAAAAGCATACAGTCCTTATAGCCATGTTGTTGCATACTCCATTAATACCATACTCCATGTTGTTGCATACTCCATTAACAACATGGATGCTGTAAACAGCACATGAAGTCCTCAAATGTTAGTGTCAGTCCCAAGGAAAGCATGAGAAAACCCAACCCAACGGTGAAAAGGTCTGTTTGTAACCAAGTAACCTGCAATTTGACCCAAATGATCAAAACAAAATCACATTTCAAGGTTTTGCTTTTCATAAGAATTGACAAAGACACTCAAGGTTACACTTACAGCAAAAGGCTTGTAAATCCCAACGATTGTGCCTATAATTAGCTGTCAATAACATCTATTTTTAATTAGCACACTTACAAAAACTGGGAATGTGATGAAGGCATTGTTTCGACATACCCATAAAAGAAAAAGGGTTGTTAACGACTTAACATTTCAATTATTTTTTTTCATATGTTTATTAGGGGTAGATGACCATACATTATACTTGATACGCTTATGAATAAGATTTTATAACAAAAAACTTTGCATTCACATATTCAACGGGAAATTCATCCTTGTTATACTGGTTTATGGAAATTACTATATTTCATTGTGCATCACTATTTCCAGCCATTGTTGAATAGGCTTTAACAGTCATATAGAAACATTCCATGGTACAATAAAATAAGGAATGATGGAGTAAGTCTCGTCATATGAATTGCGAGATCATCCCATTTAAAAGTAGAAATAAAGAATCAAGAGTGGGTTGATTTAAACAAAAGAAAGGAAAAGCTCACCCAAGGGGATTGTCTCCAAGATGCTTTTTCAACGTCTGCTCCAAGCGTAGCAGTCATGTCAGATGGAATAATCCCTGGGGCAATAGCATTCGCCTGCAGAAAAAGCAAACTGCTTAAGAATATACCTATAGACATTTAACTGGTATGCTTGAGTATACTTTGCCACAGTTTTATATTGGAAACAGATTGCAGGAGGTTCTTACCGACAACATTTTTGATCAAACTTACACTTTTCTGAATAGATTTTAGGGGTTTTTTGTGATCAAACTTACACATTTCCCATGCCTGCAATAAGCAAAAGTCATTTGTTAATAAGTTTATTAGCAGCAAAGAGGATGTCATTAAAAAAAAACTTTTTAGACAGTTTGGAGATAAAATATAATACAAAGATCAATTTTAGACACTGCCGATGGTGATGCTCAAATGCAGTATCATCCTAAAGAAGCACAAAAGAGTAACAATCATAACCCATTAATTAAAATAACCATACAAATT
>JAOEHQ010035183.1:0-12850 GCA_025447715.1 Asclepias incarnata | reverse complement strand
TTAATAAAAAAGCGCTAAAAATCGCAAAAATCCCACGCTTTCTGTACACCCTGCGCCTAATGTGCTATAAAGCGTTTCGTCTTGCGCCTAGGTGCGCCTAGCGCTGCCTTTTTAAAACCAAGATGAGATTATTAAGAAGGCATGTACAAATTAAGATGTATAACTGGAACCAGTTTTAAGTTTTTAATCTTGACCGTCTTCAATACTTTTTTGAAACTTGTAGGGTCATTGATACTCGGTTGCAAGAAAAAGCTTTATCATGTCAAATGACAAATGTAAAAGATGCATTGTCTAAGCGTGGGATATTCGGTTGCGAGCTTGTAGGGTCATTGATACCTGAGCTAAGAAGTGTTTATGGAAGCTGTTTTAAGTTGCAAATCTTAAGAGTCTTAATACTTTTTTGAGTTTGGAGCTTCCCTGTGCCAATAGGGAATATTGTTATGTCAAATAACAGATGTATTAGATACATTCTCGAAATGTGATATATTGGGTGGCAAGCATGTAGAGTCATTGATAGCTCTGAACGGTAACAATGAAAGTTCTAAAAGATCCATAGAAATAAAGCGACCTGTAGCAAAGCTCATTTATCTTATTGTTACACAATCAAAATCTTTTAATCCTCAAGGGTAATTAGTGCTTTCTAGTCAAATAATAGGACTTTAAATGACTCTCTGGAGAGAGACGTTTTGTACTCCAATTTACCCCATTTAGTGATGAGTGCTTTTACCGACAAAAAGTAGAAGAAAGATCGTCAGATCCTCCGATGCAGATTGGTAAAAACCTTTACTATTGTCAGTGAGAACCAAGAATCTTATCTCGGTGAAAAATCAAGAAGCAATGAACAGTATCATGATAAAGAGTTAAAGAATAGTGCTATAGTATATGCCTGCTATGAGATGCTATGGACCAAAAGACTTTAACATAAATTAATGAGACTATATTACAATCAATGTGCTAAATCCATATAGCAAAGAACCAAGTTTTACATGAGAGAACCAAGCACATCGAGAATAATTGTCATCTTGTAAGGAAACATATCATGTGTATTTAGACTGCTCCTCCATAATTCAAGAGGGACTGTGTAGAGCAGGTCATCTCACAGAGATTCTAACTAACCCCCTACAGAAGACTCAAATAGACTGAGTTTGCTGCAATTGAGTTTTATAAGAGTAATTTTAGTTCATGACTCTGTAATTTATCGTATTAGCTCTGCTTATTAGTTCATCTTTACTTTAAACCAATTTGTAAATTATATAAAGCTTAGTTCACATTTTCATTAAGATTATTTTTTCTCGAAAGGCACGCATTAAGATTATGATATAACTTCTAGTTTTAAAAACTCACTTTTTTCCTTTGCTGGTTAAATGATATTAAACTTACGAACTAGTGTTAGTCCTTGCTTAAGTCTGATAAATACACATGTAAATTGCATGATACGGCCAACTTGTCGAACAGAATCATGATGGAAGGTAGATGCATCGTGCCAGTTGCTACCATCATGAATCGTTCTGGCAACATAACAGCTATTCATCTAGTCTGATCCCCATGTATCTTCACGAAATGACAATGAGACCCATTTAAAAAGAAAAATGTAAAACCTCCTATGCATAGTTGTCAACTCATGACTCGTAATGCGACTCGTTTTCTGTATATTTGACTCGTGAATCGAATCGTGACTTGACTCATAAGAGTCATAAATTAAAGAATATATATTCAAAAAAATATAATTCACGTGTAAAAACAAACATATATCGATAATCTAATCACATTTACTATAATATCACAAGATACTCATGTAATACCGGCTTTTTTAGATGTTTTAAAATTAAAAAATAAACTATAATAGTATAAAATAGTGTAATATATGAGAAATACCTTTTTTATTTAGATTTTTTATGGGTTTTATATATTTTTTTAAACTCAATTAATCTAAAAATTAAGAAAATGAATAAAGATTGTAAGATATTTGAAAAGTTAAGAAGAGTTGAAGGACTTTAAGGAAACATTTTGTTGATAGTTTATATTAAAAGAAAAAAGGCAAAAGGACAAAAAGGTGGATCAGATCTAAAAAATACATACCCACACATTCTCTCCCTTTCATTCGTATATACACTGACAAATATATATATATATATATGTATATATATAAACAAACCCTAAATTTTATTCTGCAATAATCACTAGCAAGTAAGAAAAGGTTCCACCACAAGGATGACCGTAATGTTGATTTCAAGTAAAAAAGTAAGATCTGGATTTCGTATTTCTCATTTTTCAGTTGAAAACTCTGACCCATAAGAGTCGCGAGTCAACTCGACTCGTTCCGACTCACTCTTAAACTCGGGATTCATTCAAGATTCATAAGCTACTACGAGTCACTAGCCGAGTCGGTTCGTATTCAGTGTGTTTTGACTCGACTCGTACGAGTCCATTGACTCGTACGAGTCTAACAACTATGCTCCTATGAGGAGACATAACAGAAAACTACCTATCAACAATTATCAACACGGAGCATAGATACCATTCATACGCAATTTGTCACGGACAATATAAATTTGAGTCTGAAGAATGATTTCCTACCAATGGCAATTCACTCCATTGAATACTAATTAATAACTGGATATGAACAATCAATGTAGAATCAGTCACTATACCAACATGATTTACCACAAAACAGCAATTTACTCCACGTGTTTGATTCTCCCATGGAAGACTTGATACTTTGCTATATGAATCGCAAATTGGGTATAGCAAGTTAGCCTTAATCTGACAGGAGAGTGCCAATTCATGCAATAAGTTCCATATAGTATAGTTTATGTGGCAAGAAATAGAAACGATGGCAGATAAGCACCCAAAAGATTCAGTTGTCAACTGTCCCTATTGGAAATTAGGATTGACTACGAATTCGAACCATAGCACATGGTTACATAAAACCACACGATTTTCCCGATCTAAATCAAGCAGGTTTCACATGAAGATACTTTGGAGGTGCCCTTAACAATGATACATAGATATTAAGATAACTTGTTTATGTAGCCCCGTACAGTAGCTCAAGCCTCAAGCTATTCTCAAAGCTTCCACACAAAAATGTCTTTTTAAGTATGTTATAGAAAGTAAACAAATTGCTTTCTAAAAAATGTGTGAATTGTACCGCATAGATTGATCAATCGAAAACAAATGTATATTGAATAAAATAAAATATGTCATTTTTGGTGTTTCATATAAAGGATGACCACTTAACAACTAAACACTGGTAATGCCATGTACCGGTGTAATATTAAGTACTATTTATGTAATGAGGATGGGTTTAATACCTTATCTAAAATGATAACCTAATGATATTCAGCAATATGCATTATCTAGATAACTTAACGAGTAAGCAACAAACATACCGTAAAAGTGAGAAATGAGTTGCACTGCAAGATGTTCCTGCCTACAATCATCGCCACTTTTCACAATAACCTAAAAATAAATAAATGAGAATAAATACTGTAAGAGAAAGATGAGCATGCTATTTTCTAATCATATCAAGTTATCAGCTACTCACAAGGGTAGAAAACAAGTTGCTATTTCTCCAACACAACAAACAGAAAGTAAAAGAATAAAAAAGAATATGGCACAGATTCATATTCAGGAAGGTAATCAGATGAAAACTTACCGAGCAGAGGTCCCAACCTGGAAGTTTTCCGAATACTGAAGCCTGACGTATTCTATCTTTTTTTGTTTGCCAAAGTTCACCAGATAATGCATCGCCTGCCTTTGGAGTTGCACCATCTACATCCTATTTCAAATGAAACATCTCCCATAGGTTACATACCTACCAAAGTTAGAATACGTTTACCGATATGCTAGTTCTCACCTTCGGTTGTGCATCTGATGAAGCCTGGCCAGTCCCCTTTACAGGCATTCCAGGAGGTGCTTCTCCTTTTAATGCAGCAGCCTACATAAACAAACAATATTAAACTGCAATACTTAATGGAATATAAGTAAGGACTCATCCATACCATTAACTTTTAACTCTTCATTTTCTTTGCTAGGTTATCCAAATTGAAAACTTAAGAATCCAATAGTAGATATAGTAGTTATCACATCATTCAAGAGCAAAAATGTAAATTCTAGTTCCAAGGCAAATGCAATTAACTCAGAGAGAAAATAAATTCTCATTACACAAAGACAAAACATTGGATGGTCTAAGGTACAAACTTATGTACAATTGCACATTCTGTCCATATTATGCGTAAAGACTTGAAAGTGTATGAGGTTATAGCATTCAACCAAGCAAGGGGGAAAAATGTGCAACAAACTGGGCACAAAGTTATTGCTACACGGGTACAACCCCTGACCAAATTAAACATATGTGAGAAAGCCAATCTAGGCTTAGGGTCTATAATGAAATTTAGAGAAAAAAATTTTTTACATATACGGGATTATACTAGTTATATCTCTTTTTTGATTATAAATAAAACAAGGGAATTACTTGATCTGTCACAAATACTAATAATGGTAAGGTGGCTATCCTTCCCTAGAACCACGTTAAGACCTTTACTTCTATTTCATTCTATTATTTGTTTTCCTGCAGAAAATGGAAACAAGGATACACTCCTAGTCCTGTCTTCTGGAGGCTGCATTGTGCTGAGATCCTCGGCACTCTGTGTCACTATCCCTCATTTGGTTTTAAACAATTGCCTTTTTTTCCTACCTCGATTAGTATTATTTTTGCTGTTTCCGCAAGTATAATCTTAGTGCGCTTACCATTATTCTGATTGTCATTAGTTTTAAACCATTTACTTCATTTCATCATCATTAAATGAGTCCTTTGTTAAGATCGCATTGCATTGGAGACAAAAAGTAACTATCACTGTACATTTTTGCATGAGCATGGTAAAGACATTGGTATTTTCATCATACGCTATTTGTTGCCAAAGGTAGAAAAATGATGGCAGCAACACTGACACAGTTCTGCCTTCATGAAAATGCTAACACCCTTCAATCTACACCGAAACCTCCATAAAAAGATTACCGAGCGAGGATAGTGTGCCAAAAATTTTGGTTATATTTTAGTTCCAAGACATTTCATGTTAGAAGCAAAGAACAGCCAAAGTTTTAGGTGATCAAGATGTACTACAGATATGAATTTAATAATAGCACAAATACTTTACACACTAATACACTTCATTCTTGTAAATGACTGATCACCTCACTTGCCCACCATCACATGTCAAGGCAAAAACATTCTTAAATGTTCTTTTCCATTTTAGCAAAAACATTCTTAAATGTTCTTTTCCATTTTAGCAAAAACCATATAGAGGTGCCCTCTCTCACCACGGTCAGACTGGGAAGTCTCTAACATACACTAACCTCTTCCATGTCCTTCTATGACATCCTGAACTCCTGAGTTAGAGCCACATAGATAATTTGTATTACCCATACAGAGCTTCCAAAGAAGTAACAATTTCATTCTTATACATTCCAGAAGGTAACACAACCATTAAGTTGCACTCACAACACTGGGCAATGTTTGTCCCAGTTCAAAACCTAGTAACAATCCCAAAAACAGATTAACAATCCCAAAAACAGGTTAAGTACCCTATCTATATCAAAAAAAGCATGAGCAACAGAAGCTTCCAGCCAAACATTAGCGGAAATGAAATAGGGTGCATTTTAAAGCTCATATCACCCATTGCAATAAAGAAGTAGCCACAGAAGTTATGATATCTTCTTTTTAGGTGGTCAAGTATGGCTTTTCTACAAACTCTTCATCCCCAACTGAAATCTTACAATACTTTGGGTACTAACCACCGCATCACCTCTAGAACCCACATGTTAACTCACTGTCATCTACTTATTAATCATATCTTCCACACCCAACAGGGAACACAAATGGAGAGGAATATTTGTACCAAGTCACTCATGTTAGATATGTAAACTTAAAGGCTACACCTTTATAACACAGATATATTTTAAATATCAATATTGACAGGCTTCAATCCTCACTCATGCGCACACATGACACACCCATTGGGCTTCTCTAGAGCCACAAGCAGCTAGCAAAGAATACAGTTCCTCACAAATTAATCATTTTCTCTACCCAGCTGAACCAACTATTGAAATTTAGACAAGCCATATGATGCAATGAGAAGAATTTAACCTCGTAATTTTATAGACAAAGACTTACAGCTATCCACCTATGTCCCTGACAGTACTTGAACCCACAACCTTTGGTATGTCGGACACATTAGGTCAGAAGCCGGTTGGTAGAAGAATTTAACTACTCATCATAATAACGTAACAATAATGAATATGGGAACATAGTTAAGATGAATATGATTAAATGCACCCATCCTTCACTTATAGCAAATTAGCAATGAAATGTACTCGATTTCTATCATAAATGTATAATGTATATATACAGTTTGTCTTTGATGACTAATTTATAAGGTTTGAAAGTTAAAAAACTGAAACAAACAAGAGAATAATAGTCAAAAAATGCAGGCTGTACCTTTACTTCCTCAAAAGCTATGGTACTCGGAACGCGACGGTGCTCCCTCCGTCGTGGTGGTTCCTGAACCTCTATGTCATCCATGCTGACCCCAGAATCTGCAGTTAACACTACTCTCACCCACTCTAGATCACCAGCATCGGCTGCTCTAGATGGATAATTTGTACACCCTCTACCTTGACAATGATGAACATCAAAATCTATATTTGAACCTTCAAAATTCTTTGAACAGCAGGGAGGGGGACTATCCACCAAAAGACGCACATTAACAAACTTGGCTTTTGAGTCCCACAACTGACCCATTGCCTGATCAATTGCATCAGAAGCAGATCTTGACATCCTATCATAACCAGAATGGTAAAGATCCTGTCCATTTGATAATGGATATGCCCAAGGAGGAGGTTTTGGAAGAAATGCATCCCCATTAGCTAATGGAATTCCACCCCTGGAAAGTTTTTGAGATGTGGAGCCATCCTTCACAGTGCTACTGAACACCAAGATAAACACACGGCCTTACAAACAGAACCAAAAAAAAAACAGCCACTAGGACGATAATAAATAGAAAGTACATATAGACAAAATCACCTCACGGTTTCACTTTTCAAAACTTCAACACATATAAGGTAAGGTGCCTTTTCCCTGGAATTAAGAAGAACAGCTTCATCTTCTGGTATATGAACCACGCGGTACATTCCCTTCCCCATGGGAAAGCAGACGCCTACCATGTATTAACAAATTTCAAAATGAGACAGCTGACCTTAATATCATAATACATCACTTCAGCTAATAAAAGGCAAATATTGAGGTAAATTCACTTCACCGGCTGACATCAAACAACTTGCAGCTGCTCTATAGTCCAGAAACATGAAACATGATATAAATACCCAATATAGATATCATCAACATGCACATTATAGTTGCATATACGAGCAGGCATAGAAGAAAAATAATCTTTCTAGACTGGAATCTTCATATTCAAGATTTCTGTTCCATTAAAGAAACTTTCAAATACCCTCGTCATTTTTTTATGCAGCACTTTCATTGGTTTAAAAATGAGGGAACTAAACTAGAACATGTACCATTTGTAAGACCGGTATTAAAACTACAACAGGTACAAGAGCCATAGGCCAGAAGGTCTGCACTTTTAATGTTGTGATATCCCTTAGATGTAATGTAAATGGTTAATTAATTTGCATTTGAGGAAAATGGAAAAGTTGTTCTAACTAGAGCCAAAAAAGATATTTCAATGGCCATAGAATGCAAATAGTTTCTTTTGCCATGGTTTCGCAACTGCCTTTGGTGGGCATTAATCCATTGGGGTCACCGCCACACATACATGGCCGGGTAAAGTTCTTCCCAAGGAGATTCGTGTGGCCCCCAGGGATTTGTTTGCACCGGGTGGTATTTGAACCTTGTACCTCCCAAATATGAAAGAGTTATCCTTACCTCAGCTTTACCAACTCAGCAAACCCCTAAGGATTGACATTGCATATACTATCCAGAAATAAGTCTCACAAACTCTGTGATAATTCCTTTTTAGTATGCTTTTTTTGGAAGGCAAAGACTTGCACATCTACAACTACCTAATAATCACACCAAATAGTCTGAAGTAAGACATGAACACACAACCTTTCTAGTATGTAATACATGTAAATATATTTCTGGGTCCATGCACATTGTTGGATATGCATGTCTCGTGGCAACATATGTATGAAAATATATGCAAAGAGAGAAAGGGAGAGAGGCAAGACCTCCACTACTTTGAGCTGCAGCAACATGCGTGTTGATCTCAGTGAGTGACTACAAAAACATGAATCACAGATTCCAAGATTCAGTAAATACAAAAAAGGGTTCATTCACACAAACAATAAAAGCTTAACCTGATATTGAGAGAAAAGACAAGCACAACCTCACAAAGCGCACTTTTGCGATCTTCAACTGGAAAAACATCCACCAAGCCATATGATGTGTCACATAAGGAGTGAACGAAGTCAAGGGACTCGTGATATGTCCCCTTACGAAACTGGGATGCAGTTGTATTAGGCAATGGTGGCTTATGATTAGAACTCTCATTTTTTTGCTTCTGTCAAAATAGATAAGCTTAATAAGAATTTGCGATGACAGTAATAGCATCTGTAATGCTATGGACTTTATCAAACTCATAGCACTGACACATAATTCCACATATAAGCCACTACTTTTATAAGCTTACTTCTTTACTCACATAAACTCCATCAAAGTCCATAACCAGATCTACTTATACCTTTATCATTACAAAATATATTAAAAATGGTTTAAATAAATGGTGAGCCAAGCCAATTTACTTTCTCTCTCCGTCCATATGCATGGACCTCATCCAAAATGTTTTAGATGAACTTCACCAAGTAATGGGTGGTTTATAATTGATGCCACTTCACCTTCCAACTCACCATGAACTTTTTATAAACTTGGCATTATTGATGCTCTAAGGCCATCTCCAATGTATACACCAAAATGGTGCAAAATTTGGTGGAAACCTTCTCCAGGGCACCAAAATCGTGCAAAATTTGGTGAAACATTGTTCAATCAACCATTTTGCACCAAATTTGGTGCTACACCATTCATTACACCAAATTTAGATAATCATTTGTTTGTTATATAATTAACATAAAAAAAATAATTTCTTAATTTATAAAAAATATATCAATAAAACAAGCTCATTGAGATCTTTACAATTTGTACAATATTGACAATATTTTACAAACTTCTTTTTTTGTTAACTATTTATAACTCTTGTTAAAATTTTACATTACCTAATATGGAAATAGCTTATGAAATAGTTAAGTTGATATATATCAAGAAAATAAATTTATTGATGCAAAATTAATGTATAACTTCAAGTTTTAATGCTTAAAAAGTTCAAATATGGATTTGGTGCAAAAATTTGGTGTAATGCATTGGAGATGAACACAAATAAATTTTACAAACAATCTTTTTTTACACCAAAATGGTGTAAAGTTTTGGTGCATACATTGAAGATGCCCTAAGGCTTATTTTCTCTTGTTTCTCAAAGGAGAGCACACGAAAATAGTCAAACATGTATACTATTGTATGTTCAGATTCTGGAGGATTTAAGCCACCGGTTAGAGTGGTTAAAGTATTTCAAATAAGAGAATCTCCAAGTAAAGTACTAAAAAGCAAATAGGAAACATCAAACTAATTCTTCCAAATTAATCGGTAAAACAGTGTTAAATCAAAAAGACTGATCTGGGAGTCTAAAGTTATAGATCAGAACCATTAGTATAAGCACTATACCTAGAAGCTGGCATTTGGGATGCTCAGATTTCAATTGTTATCGATATTTGTTTAACTATCAAGCTACAGCATCAGCTGTTTAAGTCTATTTGGGTGATCGATGTTATACAGAACTTCAACAGGCTTTTTGTATTCTTCTAATGATAATAATAACAGAGATTAAAGCAATGTAAAAGTTGCCACCGGTGTAATCATGTGAGCCATGAACTGGTTTAAAGAGAACATAGATGATCGGGTACAGCACCTCAGCAAACACTTGACCTGCCTAGACTGTGGCTTAAATAAAAACCACACATCAAACTCAAAAGCTTCTAACATGGTCTAACTTGTTTAAAATATATATTTATTTTTCAATGATCCAGTAAACACATCCCAATTACATTGACATGAGACCACACTTTGTAACAATTTAATCTCCTAACAAAGTCCATTTTTAATACCTCGTCGGTTACCATCACAAAAAGGATAATCAAATAATTAAATCATTTTCTAATCATCCACTTTGTTTAGGTAATGTATTGATTCCTTCATAAGTACTGTAAAAAAAAAAGAGCAAGCTCGAATACAAACACTGACCTCTCTGTTCTTTTTTGATCCATAAAGTTCTGAATCTTCAACAGAACGATCGCGATCTCTGAATAACTTACGGAAAAACATCTCTGATCCTGGACTGCTTTCAAGCCCACCTCCATTGATGCTTTCACTTGCTGTTACAGTTTCAGATTGCGAACGAAAAAATTTGCGAAACAATGAAATGTCCGAAGATTCTTCTTCCACACCGTTTGCATACCCCTTGCCTTCCTCATTAGAAGCTTCCTCTTTCTTGTCTTCAAATTTATCCTTAAAATATTTCCGAAAGAAACCTTCTTTGTCATCATCTTCAGTAGAAATCGTCCCTCTATCTTCTTCTTCGTTTTTATCCCTGAAAAACTTCTTGAAAAATCCATCTCTATCATCACCTTCACCTGACTTTGAGACAGATTTTTCCTCCAAATCACCTTTACTGTCACGAAAGAAGCGTCTAAAAAACTTATTATCTGAGCTAGACGTGACATCATCATAATCTTTACTATCTTTACGAAACCTACGGAAAAATCCATCCTTTTCTTTGTCCTCGTCTTCTTTTTCTACAGACTTTCGCATATCCTCATCTTTAGAATCTCTTAAAAGCCTCTTGAAAAAACCATCTTTATCTGGTTCATCATCATCCTTACCATCTCTTAACAACCGCTTGAAAAAACCCTCTTTATCCTGTTCATCATCATCTTTACTGTCTCGTAAAAGCCTCTTAAAAAAACCCTCTTTATCTTGTTCCTCGTCATCTTTATCAACAGATTTCCTAAACAAGAGCGCATTCCGCACTTTTGGACTAGGAATAAACTTCTTAAATAACGTATTATCATCTAACGAGCCCTTACTAGTACCTTCATCCTGCAAAGAATTCCCGGAAACAGAACCTGTAAACGAAAATGCCTTTTGAGGCTGTGGAGGAGACGTTGCCAATGACAACAACCTTTGTTTCGAGGACAACAATCTATTAAGAACTGGATTCTTTCCACCGGGATTACTACTAACAGGGTCACTTATAGGTTTAATCAACGGAGGCCATTCACCCATCAAAGTAGCCGCAATCTGACATTTCTCTTGAATCCTACTAATCCCATCATTATCGTCGGAATCCTCAAGCTCGGCCATCAAAAACCATTGTACTTTCAAAGCAATCTTAAGGGACTTTGAACAAATATCAATAACAAACTTATCTAAAGAAGGACTAGGCTTATGAACAAGCATATAACATATCTGAAACAAGTAACTTTCGATACCCGATAATGGCAATGTATACATCCTATTACATAAATAATCCCTAACACCAGGGTGATCATGTTTATACAAATAACTAACCGCAATCCACTCGCAAAAAAATGACGAATCGAAAAACCTAATCAGCCAACCACTCTCTCCACCACTTTCTTCACTCAACAAATTGTTTCGAGTTATCTCCCGTGGGGATTCCTCCTCACTCCCACGACTCAATCCTAATATTCTAACCACCATTATTACTATTATTATATCATAATACTCCTACTTTTATATATATAAAATATATAAAAAAAAACTCGGATTTATTATTAAATTATAATATAAAACCCTAAGTAAGGAGGAGAGATCTGATTATTATAATTATTATAATTATAATTAATAATAACCAAATTAAGATCTGATTACTTACAAACACAAAATCAGCTCCTTGGTTAAGCGATTACATGAAGTTGAAGACGACTGAAACTGGGAATTATTAATGAAATGATTAATAATTAATAATAATTTTGAAATAAAGTTTCCGATGTGTGTATGTGTGTGATTTTGCGTCCTGATTGTGGCAAAACATTTGTTTTTTGTTTTTTCCTTTTTTATTCTTATTATTATTATTATTACCGTACTTCAAAGTTTACCTAAGGTTAAGTACTGCCACTTTAAAAAAAGTTACAAATTAAACCTTTGAATTAGATAAACATACACAGTCCCCCTGAATTTTACATAAATCCCCCCTGAATTTTACATAATCCTCCCTACTTTACCTAAGATAGGTACTGCATGCTTTACATAACCTTTCCCCTTATTATTACTACTTAGTTGATAGTTGATTTGCTATTTTATTTTTAATTTTTAATGGAATTATTAACGAACCGTACTGTTTTTATTTTTTTTAATGCTATATCTACAAACTAATTACAAACAAAAGTTTATAAACACATGTGGCATGTGATGTGGACCAATCAACCAAGAAAGAGAAACAAGAAAGAGAAAAAAATGACTTGATTTGATTGGTGGAAAATTTGTTTGTAAACTTTTGTTTGTAATTAGTTTGTCAACCTAGCATTTCTTTTTTTTTTTAATAAGGCCATTTCCAATGGCAACATCAGTTTGACCAAGTATACCAGCCATCTCAGAAACTGTTTCAGCAAACTGAATCAACATACTAAACTCATTTTACCTTCAACCCAACATATTGAAACTCAGTTTGTCCATGCCACATCATCATTCATATTAAATTAAACA
>JAOEHQ010035172.1:0-12851 GCA_025447715.1 Asclepias incarnata | reverse complement strand
CCCCCCCCCCCCCCCCCCCCCCCCCCCCCCCCCCCCCCCCCCCCCCCCCCCCCCCCCCCCCCCCCCCTCTCCTTTTGTTCCCTGTCGCCGGAAACCTAATATTTTTTTGGGGTTAGCAATTTAAAGCAACTAATCGTGATTTTCTTGGCTATATATTGTCGGAATCGATGCCACAAACCGATGCTCCCAACGTCCTTACCAATTAGTTCCTTTTACATGGGTTTTGACACCCTTGGTTGGTGTTTTTCGACGAGCCCTGTGACACCGATTGCCGTTAATTGCTATATACGATTATCTTGGTAGTATAGCGGTAGCGTTACCGGACTTTGATCCGTTGTGGTGTTGCTGGATTTCCATTTTAAAGAAATATGTTACTGGAATCCGATTAGTTGCCTATGATTTTAGGTTATTACGTTATGGTTTTCGATATAAAAAGGGTGATGATGATAAACGACTCAGAAAGGGGGATCAGATGATCCGAACCGTATCTTAACGGGGTAGACCTTCAGGTTGGCAGCCATGGTGGTTCTGACTTCCGGTTTCCTAACCCCCAAAATCTGAGCCAATTTTTTAATTTAACAAAAAAACAGTTTTGGTAAGGACACCCTTGTTTTTGGTATTGTTTAGGTAACGTTTTGGTAAGCCACGTGTCCAATTCTTATTGGCCAGATCCTTATCAATTTGTTATCAATTGGTAAGGACTCCCTTGGCCTTAAGGACAAACATAAGGTGTAATTAATGCATCAAATATTCTTCTCGAAAAGTTAAGATTACATTTTCTAAGAAAATGTTGGTACTTTTTTCATTTTACGAGAAGAATATTTAGTGTATTAATTGCATCTGTTTTTTTTTTTTTTGTAAGACAGAAATATATATTAATAACACGATTGCTAGCAAGTCGCTAGACAATCACTGAAGTACAAGTACAAATAGAAGATGAAGAAAAACAAGAAGTACAAATACAAATATAAGATGAAGCGAAACTACAAGAGAAGTGTACATTAAACACCATATTAATCATCATATATGTCTGAATCTTAACTGCAAGGTAGCTAAAATGGATGAAAAAAACATGAGAGAAACCCAGGAAAAAATCCCCAAGACTAGGGGACGCCTCACTGGTTTTCACCCTATCTCGTTTTTTATAGCACTTCAAACAGAACGATTTAGCTCGTTTTTTATAGCACCCCAAGCAATTGCATCTTATGTGTATGGAAATAATATAATATTTTGGTTGGACATTTAGGTTCCTAATGAAACACTTAAAGAATGATTCCCCTTATTATTCAAATTGGAAATGGATAAAAAGATGCTTTGTTAGTGAAAGGTTCAATATATAGTAGAGACAATTGTTTTTTTGGTTTTTGGAAATGGGTTAGACCCTCGTTTTCCAATGTTGAAAATGTCGAATGGAAAGGGTTGATTGATTTGCTTGGCAAGGTTAGTTTATCAAACAAAGAAGATCAGTGGACTTGGATGGGTGGAAACAAAGAGATGATGGTCAGATCGGTTAAGGAGGCTTTGCTTAACAACCATGAGGTGAGTGATGGTATCGTATTTAAATGGTTGAAATGGATTCCCAAGAAGTGTAACATTTTCATGTGAAAAGCGGTCTTGAATCGTATCCCAACTCTTATTGCCCTTCAAGCTCGAAACTGTGGGTTTTGTGAAGATGCGTCCTGTGCAACTATGGGGAGGAATCGGTCGATCATTTGTTATGCTATTGCGAGAAAGCCACGGCTGTTTGGTTTGAGATCAACAAATGGGTTAATGCAAAAAGATTTTTTGTTTTTTGATGTCAAAGATTTTATCGATATACATGAACACGTGGGGCTGGATAGCAGGAAGAAAAAAGCGCTAAAAGGTATAGTCATTGTCACGTGTTGGAGCATATGGAAAGCTAGGAATGATAAAAAGTTCTCAAACATCAAGGTTAATAAGGACTTAATCGTGAAAAGTGTAAAGTCCTTGGGTTTCCTTTGGGATAGAAATAGATCAAAAAGCAATACGATAACATGGGAGGATTGGTGTAAATTCATATTGTTGTAATTAGTGTTTTGATTGTTGTATTAATACTTGCTTAATTTAGAGGTGTAGCGTGAATAAAAGTTACTTAATGAAATAAAAAATTAGACAATCCTTTTATTCATACAACTAAAGTATCTTTGCAAAATGCCAAGGAATTATAATCTATTAATTAGCTTCAATGATTCCATTGTTGTCACGGTGCATTTGCAACTAACTATATAAAGACGATTTTCATTCCATCTTTGAGTATAATTAAGTATGATAAATAAACTTATACACATGCATGTATACATAATGTTCATATTTAATCTTAACTTTGATGTTACGGCAAGCCGGCCTTATCAATCACAATCTATTAATTAAATCCTAAATAAAAACGGACAATTAATTTGGAAAAGACAACCAAGTACAAAGATCGTACGTACGTGCCTTATTTCCAAAAAAAAGAAAGAAATTGCTACGGGTATAAATATAAGCCCATAGGTTAGCCAAAAGTGGGAACTGAAGTTTATGTTCTAAAACAAACTATGGGGATAAAGGGGAGTAAGTTGAGTAAGATTATGAGAAGAAGCTCGTCTTTAGTACCGAAAGGGTACGTTCCGATCTCGGTTGGCGTAAATGGTGAGGCAGCAAAGCGTTTTGTGATCCATACTACTACTCTTACGCATACAGACTTTTTGGAGTTCTTGTGTCGGTCTGCTGAAGAATATGGATATTCAAACGAGGGGGTCTTGAGGATACCTTATGAACCGGGAGTGTTCGAGGAATGGATGAAGAAAGATGGCAAGGATAAGATGGGAAAGGTGAAACCAGTTTAGCTTCAATTCGTTTAAAGATCGATATCTCATGTGTCCGTATATATTATGGTCGTCGTCGTCGAGCTTTAAATTATTTTTCAAACTTTCGATGGTACGTAGAAGATAGTGTTGCGGATATATAGAAATTATAATATAATATTGTTGTTGTACATGCTATAATAATAATAATAATAATACCATATATATAATACCATATATGCGTTATTTAAAAGTAAATTACAAGAGCGTGCGTAATCTTTTGTATTATGAGTACGAGTCATGAATTAATTATGTGGCCGAGATGCTGCTTATGGATTATAGATAGATTCATTTATAGGTATCATAAAGGTTGGTGTCAAACCCAACTAATTAAGATTCTTTATGCAAGAAACTAATAAAGTTGTAGGAGTTTCGAGGACAACTTTCCCTTATTCATCATCCATCTTGAGCTTGATGGCTTGCCCGTGCTGCTTGCTTACTTTCGTCCACCTTCTTAGTCCCCGGTCGATTGGTTCCGTGTGAGGCATCATTTACAATATGTGTCTAAATCTTGTAGTAGGTAATAAAAACAAGAGTAAATTACATTTTTTGTCTCTGTCGTGGTCATGAAATTAATGGTTTCATCCTTAGGTTTTATAAATTATGTTTTTGGTCCAAAAAAATTTGCCCCATCAACGCTTTTGGTCCAAGTTATTAACGGTCGTTAAAACTGAAGTCACGTGACTTGCACATGATGGGTATATTCGTATTTTCCTTACCACAAGGACCAAAATATAATTTTATTTCTTAAAAAACCAAAAAAAAAAATCCACAAACACTAAAATGCATTAAATCTAATTTATTCCTCACAAAACATAAAATATTAAAATGATATCTAGATCTAAACTACATAAACGAAATAACTCTTTTAACTCATAGCCAAGCAGCCTAACTCTGCTCTCAAAAAGTGTTCCAAAGTTCAGTTAATCAAAAATGGAAAAAACATTGCAGTTTTTGTTCCCAACGATGGTTGCTTGAACTACATCGAAGAAAACGATGAAGTCATTATCACTTTCTCCATAATGTTGCTCTAGTTATTAATAAAAGATAATAAAGTGTTTTTAGATGGTTTCTCTCATGTGGTACTTCTAGCCGTATCAATTTCATCATTATCACTTCATTTTTGTTTAAATCCAAAAAAAAATTGTGTGTGTAATTCAATAAAACCCCAAAAACCCATTTAGAATCTAGTTGGATTCGGGTCAGATTTTTATAGTTCTGAAGGAAAAGAAAAAGAAAAAGAAGAAAAGAATTCAACAATGGTGTGTTAGATCGAAAAAAAAAAAGAATTTAACTATTTGTTAGTTGTATATGTATATTATAATACATCATAAAATACACTAACATTATTGTTAGTTGAGAAAAAAAAAGATATTATTAGTTGGTAAAGATGAATGTTGGAAAAGGTATAATTAACTTTTTTTTTTTCTTTTTAGGTGTTAGATAATTTTATTGAACATTAAGATGAAGATGAAATCTAAAATTAAATATAAAGAAGTTGATGATAGTGGATGTGTTTTTTTCCCTTCGATGATGATAATGATGATGAAGAAAAATACATGTATATGATATGTATTATTAATTAAGAAAATTTATTATTAAAAGAGTTGATTACACTTTTGGTTTTTGTGGTAAGGAAAATACTAATATATACATCATGTGCAAGTCACGTGACTTTAATTTTAACGACCGTTAATGACTTGGATCAAAAACGTTGATGGGGCAAAATGTTTTTGGACCAAAAACATAACTTATAAAACTTTAGGAATAAAACTAGTAATTGAAGGATCATGACAGGGACCAAAAATGTAATTTACTCTAAAAATAAAAATGACAAGGGTGAGACGGAGACCAAGTTACCCGATGTTTCTAGACGTTTTCTGAATAACAACCAGAAGTTTCTTCACCTCCAAATAAAACCTCACTCTCTCCTTTCCATTATCTCATCAATCAAACTATCAAACAATTAACTTTACCAGCCATATAATAATAATAATAATATATTTCCACCGCATCAAAAAACAAAACCCGGCAAACAATGAGCAGCAGCAGGGTAGCGATATCGTCTTCAGGAGAGGTCGATTTGGGTGGCTTAGTGAGCCACCTGCTCGACGACGTTCCTGATGCTATTGGGAAATTAATGTATCCGCCTCGTTCTACTACTGATCATCAACATCATCATCATCATCATTCGGTGGCCAAAGGAAACATTCCTGTCGACATTTTGGACACCTCTAAGGAACTCATCTTCTACTTGGATGTCCCTGGTGTTTCCAAATCCGACATTCAGGTAACCTTTTTCCAAACTTTTTTACCTTTTTTTTTTTTCACTATAATTATTTATTTATTTTAGTTTTGCTAGTAACTCTCCTGGGGGCTGTCATTAATAATTAATAAATAATTAACTGTGTATATAAAAGTATTCTTATAAGTTATTTATATTTTATTCTTCTAGAAAGGCAAATATCTCAAATACTTAAGCATAATCAAGTATAATTAATTAAGTATTTGTCATATTGTATTTAGTTGTTGAAAACTTGAAATTAACCTCACAAAAAGAATTAGTCTTGTGTTTAAGTGTAAAGTTTGATTTGTAAATATGGAGATCGGGTGAGTTATTGGGTATGTATGAATGTAGGTGACTGTAGAAGAAGAGAACATACTGGTGGTGAAAAGTAATGGGAAGAGGAAGCGCGATGACGAAAATGGTGAAGGAGAGGAGGAAGGATGCAAGTATTTGAGACTCGAAAGGAGGTTACCACAGAACCTGATGAGGAAATTCCGGCTACCGGAGAACTGCGATGTGTCCAAGATCAGTGCAAAGTGCAAAAACGGGGTGTTGACTGTGGTGGTGGAGAAGCTTCCTCCCCCACCTAAATCCAAGACTGTTCAAGTTTCTATTTCTTAAAAAAAATGTTTCTGTTGGAATTTTCATTAGATTGTTAGCTGCTTTTATGTTTATTTAGTACGTACTATGCATGTATGTTTTCATTGTTGTATGGCAGTTGGTCCTTTTTGTAGTAGTGAATGGTGTGTTAGTACTTTTATTTTAACTGTCGATAATGTGTTAAATAATTTGCTGTATTATGCAGTTTGGTTTTAGTACATCTCTATACAAAGAACAACAACAACAGTACCCAATCCCTACCGGAGCGGGGTATGGGGGAGGTAAGCTGTAGACAGTCTTGCCTCTACTCAAAAGTAAACATAAATTTCAATTTTAAAATGAAAAAGTTTTTATTTAAAAAAAAAAAAAAACAGCCAAGGGAGATCAAGATATCATACAATGGTTTTAAGTGATACAAGTGATAAGATAATATCATACAGTGTTTCTGAGCTTCTGTTTTTAACTTCATTTGTTACAGGATCTAAAAATTCTAGATAGCAAAACTATAACTTAAAATAAATATAACATTTAGTATGCTAAATCAGGAAAATAAAAAATAATCTATCACTTAAAAATGTTTTGTCAAAAATTTGTTCATGGAATGGGATGATTGACCTGAAACATGAAACTCGTATTTTCCACCTGCTGCTATCTAGTCTCGAAAAAAAATGCTACTAGATTACTGTTCTATGCTTGCCACAGCCTTACCGTAATATCAGAGGGACAAGATGCGTATTCCATGAGCTTGGACATCCGACGTCAAACGATACTCTTATAGCAGGCAACATAACTCACTCTTGATAAACAAAAAACATAATACAGAAGCTTACTCTGTAGATACTTTCTTTCTTTTGGGTTTTGACCTTCTGGTCGTCTTATTAGATTTCTTTTGTTTTTTCTTCGGAACCTTGACATTTTCATCATCGCTTTCATTTTCATTTTCATTGCCATTGTCATCCATCAGATGTTCATATTCCTCAAGACTTGCAAAAGGCGAGGCACCAGTTTTCCCTCGGGTCTTCCTTTTCCTAGGCTGAACCTCGAATACATCCTCCTCGTCATCGCTTCCATCTTCTGCATCTCCAATGTTGACATCATCATCACTGGCGTCGTCAACCGCCACCTCGTCATCCTCTTCAATGTCTGTTGGAAACTCCAGTCCTTCGTCACTAGCATTTCCCGCCAAGTCGTCATCATCCTCATCTGCGATTTGGTCCAAGTCATCATAATCATACTCACCGTCAGAATCTAGAGCAGGGTTTGAAGAATCCAATATGGCATTGATCTCTTCATTGTCGCTTTCGTCATCTTCTTCCCCTTCTCCTATCAAGTCCTCGGCCGCCTCTTCCTCAGTTTCCTTCTTCTTTTTCTTCTTTGGTTTCTTTGAGGAATTCATCTTGTTCATGTAAAACCTGTGGAACATAACATCTTCTGGTGCTACATCTGTTTCGTCTAACTGTAGGATATCTGCCCCAATCAACGGCTTCCTCATATCAAGCTGTAGAAAGAAAGTCGGTTAGATTGCAACAAAAAGGTAAAGCAGCTAAGCATCCCAAAAATATACTTTAAAAAAACTCCTTAGTGAACTGACCTGTTTGGCAGGTTCTATCTGGGATCCACCATGCCAATTTCTTTCTTTAGGTTTTTTCTCCATAAACTTGTCCAAGAAAGCACCAAGCGAAAGATCATTTATTGGGTTGCCATTGTAAACAATGTGGGCCCCAGAGAGAAGTGTCTTGGCCATGGTGGAAACCGAAGGATGTACATGAGATGCTAGTACAGTCAACTCCCACCACCCCACACAATCTGCATTGCTGTCATGCATCAACCATGAAAACATTAAGGCCGTTATATTATATCTCAACAAAAAGAAATTTTCAATAACTATGAATGCCATTCAAGTATTTAACCAAAGACGCACAAACACGCCTGCCTCGGTCCTTGGATAAAATAGGCCACAATATCCGGCCTAAAACATGCTCCCTGTGGCAATAAAATAACATTGTTTCTCCGTGTAATATTTAAGTTGTTTTTATTTAATTTTGTATACCATTTAAACCTTTTATGATTTAAAGTCTTAAACTATTGTTATACATCATAGAACTAATTTTAGTTGTAATCTATAAATGTTAGAAACATGTTATCCTTTATCAAACTAAATAACTAATCAGACATGTTTTTTTCAAAATATATTTTATACTTCCTAAAACTAAATTGTTGAAAGTTCTAACTCTAGCATTTCAAATACCTCGTTTTAATGTATAAGATTTTTATAATGGGACCATCAAGCTGGGAGGCTCATATTAGTCCCCTTTTCTATCCTTTAGGACCGAGCTTTTTTATGAATATGCATAGGACTGATTTGTGTGCGTCTCTATACTTTAAGTAAACAAAAATACCAATAGATAGGTTCTCTATGTCGGGGGTCGTATCCTCCAGGCAATGAAGATTTTGCATTTTGTACACGTGATTGGCTTGCAGTTTGACCAGATGTCCTTTGGGACTCCTGAAGATCGGTCAAACCATCAAAATCAAGCAAGTCATCATCTCCTTTGTCTGAAAACTGATCATCAGAGCTTAAAGCTGGAGACGCGGCCCCATCCTCTGAGTGATCATCATCATCATCATCATCATTATCATCAGCACCATCAGTATCTGGCTTATCTGCTGCCTTGCTTGCTTGCATATCTGGATCTTCAACAATGTCTTCAAAATGTTCAAGTTCATCATCAGCCAGCTCACTTTGAAGTACCATGTTCCTGCACAACAAGAAATGGATTAATATGTTACATCAGCGTCGTTAGCCCAAATATTAAGCTCACAAATAACAATAATAAAGGGCCTCACCATAGATGTGGTCTTGACTTAAGAACTTCAGAAAGAAGAAAGAGGCTTGCACAAGCATATTGAGGTGGCTGTTGTAAGGAAACCTGTAAAAGTTGAGCAGTTAATACTTGCATGCTATAATCTAATAAATGTAAATTTAACGTGCATCTATATGTAAACATGAAGTCCGAATATTTAGGTCAAATATCAATTGAATCAGAGGAATCAGATGCAATTTGGTACCTACCTGCAACAAACGTTTTGCAAATGCAGACACCCTCTTCAAATTAAGATCATCCTTCATAGCTCGTAAAAGAAGACCAATGAACATTTCTTCCTGCAAGAGATTTGTACCAAAAAAGATTTGAGCTTGAACAAGTAAAACATAAATAAATAAAGGGCAAAAAAGTTAGGTTTTTCAACCAATCAGACAAGTTCGCTTGCCTTAGAAGTGTTCATGGCAGAAGGAAGTAAGAGCTTGGAGTATAAAGCACGATAAAACCGATCACTGACGATCTGATTTTTTGCCGAGATTTTATTGAGAAGCATCAATGCTTGAACTCCAACATTAAAGTTCTTTGAGTGAACCTGAATACAAGTGCAAACAAATGAGCATATAACAAACGAGTTCACACTTGGAGGGAAGAAAAAATGAAATAAATAACCGCCAAATAAAGAAGAAAAAAAAATCCAAAATTCCTCGTGCTCAGGTCGGATCACTAATTAATCCAAGAGCTTACCAGCTGAAAGAGCATTGGAGTCTGAGCTTCAACGACGTCATCTGCTTTGTTGTTAGAGACATAAGGAAAAGCCCTGTAGACACCCTGTTAGATAAAATCATAAAAAGGATAAGAAGCCACAAAAGCATGTGGAAAGCTGACACATAAATCGTGATATATAATTAAGAAGTAAGATAAGTAAACCCAGAAATTATAAACTGAAGGTACATAAGCAGATATACTAACATTTAAAAGAACTGTTAATAGTCGGGAATCCATTTCTACATGAGAATCTGCATCCTTTTTAGTCTCCTTGTCTACGGTAGAGCTAAAAGGTTTTTTAAATTCTTCTTTGCTCTTTTTCTGCTTTTTATGTCCACCGGCCTCAGAGATGAGCACCTGAAATAATATACTTTTAAGAAGTAAGAACTAAGAATTATAGAGATAATCAGAACTATAATCAGTTTCTTGGAAAGTAGAAGTTTCATACATTACCTTGAATAAAGCAAAGTATATATCTACTAATCTTTTAGCCACTTTTGACCCGTCTTCATTGTTCGTTAGCTTAATCTGACTTAAAAAGTTAACCTGCGTTTAAAGAGGTTGCATCAGCTGCTGATTTCCTAATCAAAAAATTACAAAAGTGATTGGAAACATACAGCATGGTTCTTGGCTCGCAACACCAAATGAGGTCGAAAAAGAAAATTATCCACTTCATCAATCACAACCGCCTGTGAAGTTGCAGGTGTGACGAAATGTCAGTAAGTTCAAATATAATAAACTTCAATGAATATATAGAAGAAAAAAAAACAATGTATATTGAAGTGCTTAGACTTAGATTGCTCAAGTATAGTATACCTTCATATTTGGATGGTCTGACAAAAGCTTTGACAACAGATAATGAGCATTAGATGCAGCTTTATTTTCGGGATCCCCTAGCTGCAGGCAACAAACTGAGTTAAACTCATTTCTAAAATGCCAAAAGTTGCAGTGACTACAGTGAAAGACAACATGAAATGTGGTTAGCCAAAAAAAAAATGATATAAGTGTCAATATACAAACCTTATTTACAAGGGCAGAGAGCAAACGGCGCTCTTGTTCTGACTTGCTCTTCAGCAATGCATAAATAGTCTGAAATAATTATACACAAACAAATAAGTAAATTATAGTATGGGCATATGGAGTTTAAAGCAGAATAAATGGGAATGTTAAGAGGATAAAAATCAATAGGTATAGCATAAAGAGATATATATATATATATATATATATATACCTTCAATGCTTTATCTTTAAGTGTAGCTAGTACATCTCTGGAAGCTTCTTCAAGTGCAGATATATATTTCTCATATCTACATCCAAACATAAACAAACAAATCAAACAAATATATGACTGGCAGTGTTTTACCATTTAACTGATTTTCTATCGGTTGCAACAAAGATCATCATTCATCAAGAAATGTAACTTATTGAACCATTCCGGAAATGGTTTGGTAAAGACATGTACCTCTGCTTTAAGCATTCCTCCCAATGCCAGAATAGTAAAAGTGAGTTGCCGTCTTTCGACTCTGGAAGGTGGTTCAACGGCTGCTGAAAAAGCGTCCACAGCTTACGGTCGGGTAATAAACTGGTAGCAGCAAAAGAACACATGTCAATCGGCAAGAATTTAAAGATTTACATCACATAAAAGATCCACAAATACATGCTCAACTAACAATCTGAAACATTTAAGTGTACTAACCTCGATATGAACATTTCTTTAAGTGCTTCAAAACCAGTAAAAGCATAACGCTTTCCAACTTTCGACGTAACCATACCTACAATTCACAATCAACAATACCAAAATCCCATCACTTAACACTTCCATTTTCCAAAAAAATCCAAACCATAAACTAAAACAATGACACATAAACATAAGTCTTATAAATAAAAAAATATACCTATAAGTTGATCAATTGACCTGATATTCGCAATCGGGTTATCCCCAACCAAAACCGAAAACGCAGAAACCTTATCAGCACCAGTTCCAGACCTCTGTGTGGCCAAAACCATCTTAATATCACCACTCTGCCCCCTAACTTTCTCGTACTCGTTCACATACTGTGCCAACAACCTCTCAGCAACCTCCTTTTTCTTCTCCACCAAATTCTTCCACTCTTCCTCATTCTTAAACTCACGCTTCTTTCGTCCTGCACCCGTTCCAATCAACTTCGCCTCTAGCTCCGCAGCATCGTTGTACCAAACGCCTAATGTACTGGCCTTCATCAATGGCAGTTTTGGCAAGTTCTTGAATCTATCAAACATTCTAGTACTTGCAGCTGCCAACTGTGGGAACACGTTATCCTATTTTGCAGCAAAAAATAAATTAATTAAAAACAGCTATATTATCAAATGTGTATATGCATATGTGTGTGTATACAGAATCAGATTGGGTAAGAAGGGTTTTCAGCAAAAAAGATGAGAAGGAATGGATTCAACAAATTTTATAATCTTATATTCACATTTTTTTACTTTAAAATGTGTGTGTATTACACACATATAATTGTGAATGAAAATTACAAATTTAGTGAATTAATCCGTTCACGTAAACCCTCTCACCCAATCCTGATCCTGATTCTATATATATATATATTTAAGACTCAAAATGGGGGGAGGAAGCTACCCTGGGTTTAGGAGTTGGGCGTAAAGGAGGTTCCTTTCCTTTAGTATTGTTGTTGAATTTGTTGTTGGTTTTGTGAGTGATGACGTCATTTTTAGGGTTTTTATTGTATTTGGGTTTGCGGAAATCAGTGTCGTTGAAGCCGGAAGAAGGGAGGGATGAAGAGAGACCAAGTGAAGATGCGAAATTGGCGACTTCTGATTGGAGGTCGGTCTCGGTGGGTTTGACTGATTGAGGTTTTCTCTTTTGCTTTGAATTTATTGACATTTTTTTACAGTAATATATTTGTTTTGCAGGTGAATTTGGTGAAGAAGAAGAGAGTGGCAGCAAAAACCCTTAATTAGGTTTTTCTATTTAGGGTTTTTAGGATTTTGCTTCTTTCACTTGGGGGTGGCCGGGTTGCTTCAAATTCTATATATCTATATTTTTGTGCCCGCTTAATGGAAACTTTTTGCATGAGCCATTTGATGTGGCAGCCGACTTTGGCCCAATGGTCCTATGCTTTATTTTTTTAACAAAGTTTCAATTTGGAAGTAGCAGCCTATGCGTTATTTTTATAGCAAATATATATATGAGTTGTTTTATTTAATTATGAATAAGTGGGTAAATAAAAAGGATAAATGGATAAAATAAAAACTAAAAAGATATATTGTTTTATATCATTGTTATGGAAATGACGTTTTATTATTATTATTATTATTATTGCTACATGTTATGTTCTCTTTTTTTTTATATTTCATTTTATATTTTGTTGTTGGTCTTATTATTGTCATACATTATCTTTATTATTGCTACAACTTATATTTGTAACAATTGTTATCGAAATGTTGTTATCTGTACTAATAATATATCATTGTCTTATATTGCTACATATTATGTTTGTAACAAATTATATCATT
>JAOEHQ010035171.1:0-23786 GCA_025447715.1 Asclepias incarnata | reverse complement strand
GCTAATAACTAAAATATAACATCAAAATCACAAAGATATATTTTTTATATATAATTTAAATCAACGTCAAATCATAGGAAAAATCTCATCCGTTTATATATATAACATATAATATTGTTATAATGATATAATTATATTGTAGTACTTCAGGAATAATATAAATGTAAACGAAATTTATGTATATTTATAAATTTTGTATGTTAATTTATGTGTGTTCATTTATCTTTTAAATGGATAGAAATGAAAAAGATTATTTCATATCAGACAACTATCATTAGTTTGTTTGATTAAATCTAAATAAATGATCATGAATATAAAGTTTTGCTTGGTTAGACTAGTGTTCATGTTCGTTTGTTTCTTCGGTTAAACTTAAACGAATGAACATTGACACATTTCTTTCATGTTTGTTCGATTTATCTACGGACATACATGCCTTTCGTTGGCCGTGTCCAGTAAACTGACATGCCACCACACGTAAAGTCCATTTCGTTTTTTCCGTAACAAAATGGCTCGGTGCTTGTAAATCAACCTCATTTTTGAGAAAAGAGGTGTAACATCGTACACCAATCGTATTTCAACCATTTCGTTGAGCAAAATGCCCGACACCATGACGATAAAAAAAAGAAGAAGAAAAACCAAAAAGATCAAGATATGTACTTTACGTGCCCAAACCCAACCAATCCCGTCGACACTACACATGTCGCATGTGGTGTTTCAAAAAAGATCTTCGCAAATTGCAACACGAAATCTTCAAAGACTTGTAACTTATGAATAAATATACGTACATTACTATATTTGATAGCTATTTTTCTTCTAAATAAACTTGGCTATACAGCCACACTCTCTTCGATCCAAAAATCCCCAATCTTTCTTTCTTTCTCTCTTTCTAGGGTTCTGTCGTTCAATTGAAAAGGTAATTGCTTTCATCTTTTCTACATCTAATCACATATATATATATGTATATAAATACAATATACACACAAATCGTTAATGTATATCAATTTTCTCTCTAATTTCATTGTAATGTGATTGATCCTGTATGTAATTTCTTAAAAATGATATAATTGATGATATCATTTATTTTTTGTTGAATTTGATTGAATGTGAAACATTTTAGAAAGAATTGTCAAATGGGTTATCAAATATTGAGTTAAAGATTAGGAAATTAGGTCCAAGTTTCAAAATTTTAACCTAGTGAAAAACCAGTTCGAGTTTGCGTGGCAGTGGATCCGGACCTCGTGGATTAGTCATTACCAAAAAATATAATGGGATTCGTGAGTTTCGGTTGAAACTTCTACGATGATCAACTTATACAATTCTTATGCAAGTTTTTTTGATGGCTATGTGTTTTTAGAGGAATAAGTTTCTGAATAATTGATACTTTAAATTGTAGAGATGTCAGAGTAATGGTGTTTTTTTTTGTATGATTGAATTTAGCATTACTAGAAGTGAAAACGTAGCTGGAATAGGAAATGTCGAAAAGGTAGACAATTTGTTTGAATAGTTGCTTAAGAAAAACAGGGTGCGTTGTGTAGGTGGAAAGTAGAAAATGTATGACTCTATGTTTTTGGATGAAGGTTTTGTTTCGTTTGATCATTATATAGAAGCATGCTGGCATTCTGTCACTATATGCATAGAAAGTAAACAAAATTGGTAATTTTGCTTTCCTCATAGTGTGCCCATAGTCGTAATTCCTGATGTATAATTTAGTTACGCTTGTTTCCTCTGTCGCCGATGACCCTCGGATGATTCTTATTTAGACTGTAGGCAGGGGCGGATCCTTGTTAGGCCGCGTATGGGAGATGGGTCCTTTGAGTCTGTGAAGGGTAAAAAATTGATGTTTCTCAGATAAGTGCAAATATGATATATACTGAAATTAGTAGCATTAGTTAGTGTGGATATCCCGCTGTTGTTGGGTAATATAAAGTCGATGCTGAATAGGTTTTTTGCTAAGTTACATATGGGTGGCCGTGGCCTGGTGTATGATGCATGACTAAGATACTGAAATGGTATCAAGTAACTTTTGAAACTACTTTAGGAGTCCTAATGTAGTTTAGGACAAATTTAGGACAAAAAATACTGCTGATACCTTAACATATATGATGTTGTTAGATATTTAGGATTAAGCCCGGGACAACGTCTAATTATTCCAGACGAGATCTCAGGGGGGAACAAGTAAATGGAAATCCGGGAAAACGCTGGTTTAAAAAAAAAGATATATAAGGAGAGCGATAAGTTATATGGAAGGTGGTTAATTTGTAATATGAATATATGATAATGTAGTAATCTTTTACTATTTGTAATAATTGCCTATAAATAGAGAATTAGGAGATGGAAAAAGACATGCTTCGTATGATAAGAACTTTAATTGATTGTCCTTTACCGCGGGTATGTCTATTTTTGTTGGGATGTTACAGATTATCTGGATTTCATACTAGAAAAGTGCACTTTCTAATAAAACTTCATTTTACAGAGTTATGGTGTATTTTCTAATGTTATGAATGCAATCATATATTGTTAGAACGATGTTGAGTGCCCCATATGTTTTTTTCTTTCATTCACATTCTATTATGTTTATTTTCCAACTTTTTTTTTCAGTGTCTTTGGTACTTCCTTGTGATTACCATTAGAGTTTGTCTTTTTTATTGCGTTTCCATGCGTTCCCTGTTGGTCTTGTGTACTGCATTATTTATCTTTGAAGTGGTTTGATGTGTATTATATGTACTCGTTTCTCTTGAAATTTTCACAGTTATTTCTCTCTTGAAAGTTTTTTCGTGTGATATTTGAATTGAGAAAGTATCTTTCTAATCGAATTGCATTTTTAGTTTAGTATGTGCCATGCGTAGCTCCATTTAGCAGCTACGTTTCATCATGTCAAAGTGTCAAACCATTCTTCTCTTTCTTTCTATTGTTCAAAACTGCTATTGATTCTCTTTCGGAAAAAAATCTGCTATTGATTCATACATAAATGGAGATAGCATCTCACAGTACTATTTTGTTGCTTTTTCCATATATCTCAAGTATTTAAAAAGGAAAGACCCGAATCCTTAAAAATTGTATTGAAGGTTATATTGCCCATTGCTTGCTTACACCACACATACTTGTTTTGTGTATGACATGTGAGAACTTGTGATTTTAAGGTTTTGTGTGTGCACATCCTTTTCAGGTTTATTACCCTTAATATCAATTAGTAAACTACTTGAATAGTATTTTTTGTCTTTTACTAATACTAATTGACATTCTACTTATACTACAAATGAGTACATTCTATTTAACACAAAACTATAGTTAGATTAGTGGTAATTAGCTAGCTTCTATTCGCTATGTTGAAATCATAGCATGAGGGTTCGACTCCCCCTCCTCCCCTTATGTATACTTCTTTTGAGTATTGTCAAGGAGTCAAGGTATAAAATAATACTTCTTTAACCTTTAATTAACCAACAAAGATTTTTCTCATGTTTTATTTTGATATGTTCTGCACATTTCCTAATTTTATCAACATACTATATATGTTAAAACATTTCATTAATATAGATACTATAAGTTAATAATTTCGAGCGATAAAAATACTAATCAATATATTTGAAAATCTTAACTGCTATATGTATTATTACATGAACTTTTGACAACTTGCTCTTTACACTAAACGATTTAATTTTATTTTTATTTGAAATCTATAAATGTTACTCAAAAGAATGTGGCAATGTTAGACTTATAATTTAATTAATTTTTTATATACAAATTTTAGAAAAATGGATTCAGTTAAGATCGAACAACTTTCTTGCATTAGTCATATTTGTTAAATTGGCTAAAAATATAAAAATTAGATAAAAAAAAACCTATGAAAAGTTATCATCAAACAACCAAAAATATTCAAAACCATTTTAAATAGATATCTTTACCCGTTAGTAATTCCGAACGATAACAATTCCAATCAATAAATTTGAAAATCTTAATTGTTATATTTATTATTACTTGAATTTTTGACAACTTGCTTTTTACACTAAATGATTTAATTTTTATCTGAAATTGTTGAAACCTATAAATGTTACTCAAAAATACGTGACAATGTTAGACTTATAATTTAATTAATTTTTTATATACAAGTTTTAGAAAAAGGGATTTAGTTAAGACTTAAGATCGAACAACTTTCTTGCTTTAGTCATATTTGTTAAATTGACTTAAAAATATATAAAGAACCTATGAAATACTTATAATCAAACAACAAAAAATATTTGAAACCATTTTAACTAAATATGTTTTTTACCCGACGCGAAGCACGGACAAAATAAACCTAGTAATTATCATAAACTAGACTCTTTTTTTCACAGAATATGGAGACTCAAATAGATTTCTTGCAATGGCTTGAACCTGACATGGCGCTCAAGATACTTATGTCTCTGGATGATTCAGCTGATCTCATCCGTGCATCTGCCGTATCTCGATATTGGCAAATGATTGGTGAGTATCATTCGTAATACCCTACACTTGAAAGCTATGCATTTGTTAGTTTTTACTCCATACTACTAATGATGTGTTAAATAGCTAACTTTCATGTTTTAATCTTTGTTTAACGCATGGATTTTAGTGAGTGGTCCCACTTCTCATACTTTAGAACTATATGAACTCGTGGAAAATATTTGTTGGTTGCAGTGATCTCTAATGGACTTAGCAAGCAGCTCTTTATTAAAAGATATCCTCAGCTTGCTAACATTACTAGTGTAATTGAACCGCGTCGCAACTCGGAGGCCACCGGTGATGATCCGCCGAATGATGTTATGGAACGTGTAGCGGGCGAGAGAGATCACCGGGCATATTCTTCTCTTTTCCGAGCTATTACAGTATTCCCACAGGCTTATTGCATTGGCCGTCCAGTGAGTGCCTCAAGCACCGATAACTACCCAGAAGAAAGCATCGCACTTACCCTTGTCCCACGAGACAAAGTTCTACATCGTGACTTGTACTGGTCAAGCAAAGGAAGTGACAATCCGGAAACACCAGAGATATTGATTTATAACTTGACTGCCAATCTTTGTGTTATAACTGAAATAGACTTGCATCCATTCCAAGGTTGGTTTGTTGTTTTCTCTCAATTTGTGGCAAAAAGTTGGTAACCCGCAACCCAAACCGGCTCAAAATCAACTGTGTATCCATAATGTGGGGGCATGCCTGACTCACTCAACGATCGTGGCGCCTGGTCTTGAACCCAAGACCCTTGCTAATTGTGGCAAATATGCCCTACCCAATACCAATTGAGCTACACGCCATTGGCTTTTCTCCTAATTTAAGGTAAGATTGAACACCAATCTTACTGATTGACATTCTTGTGCACAGCTTTGTTTCAGTTCGACTTCCCAATATACTCTTCAAGATTTGTGCGATTCCGGGTAGGTCATCCTAAATGTTGGAATGAGATGGATTATGATTTCATGGAGGCAGAAGAATGTGCTAATGACAAGTTCATTTGGACATATACATCACAAATGTTCCCCGTGGCTCAGGTAAGGGCAAATTTAATTCATTGTTAATCACGTAGAAAGGAAATGGTACAGAACTTCAAAAGTCTTGGTTCAATGCAAGACTTTAAGTGCAGTAATTATATGTCACCAAGATTTACTGAACTTGACCATTTGAGCACTGTGAAAAAAAAAAAATTCTTCATTTTATCTAAATTGTGTATTCTATCCGATTATGGAAGGATATTAGTATTTTTATGCATACTACTCTTTAAATTGCTTTCTTAAAAAAGTTTAGTTTTAAAATCTTCTTAAAACGGGCAGAAGTGTTTTTAGGCTTCCTGCCTGACTCATTCTGATCCAGATTAAAATTAATCTTCTCGCCCACCAATATTACCAACTACCTAACTTACC
The DNA here is from genome assembly GCA_025447715.1 of Asclepias incarnata. Lineage (NCBI taxonomy): Eukaryota > Viridiplantae > Streptophyta > Magnoliopsida > Gentianales > Apocynaceae > Asclepias > Asclepias incarnata. The sequence goes on along the minus strand of JAOEHQ010035171.1, from coordinate 17,916 downwards.
CGACCCAAGCATCTTGTGAGCTTTACAAAATATAGTGCCATTAGCTATTTCATCAACAAACTTTACGTCAACAGGAAAATCGATTACAAAGGTTCAAGTTGCCAGAGCCTGTGGTCTGCGTTGGTGGCTATTTGCAAATTGAGCTGTTGGGTCGAGTTCAGAAACAAGCAGCAGACGGCAAATACTACATATGGTGTGTAAGATCTAACACTTAAAATGTGTGCATGAACTACAAGCATATGTTTTATGTGACACTACAAATTGGTGTTTTATACAGTGTGGCTCATGTCCAAGCCATAGGACGTCAGTTATCACCTGCATTTTGTGTCGAGTTTTCTGAACCATCGAATGCCGTAACTCTCAAGTATGATGCCGAGGAATTTGTACGTATTATGCACAATGTTTCCAGTGGACAAGTTGATTCCCTCGATACCAGTATAATTCCAGTAGAACCTCCTCGACACCTAGTTTGGGCAAACTTGCAAAACTTCATGAACATGGTAAACGCAGATCAAGATGATGTTGCAGAACATGATTGGGTCGATGATGTTGATGAGCTTGATGAGCTTGATTATGATGAGATTGATCCAATCTTCATAATTTAAGTGAACACGGTACAGTTTGTTTTCTTGTGTATTCTAGATAGAGTATAGTTTATGGTACTACAAGCTTCTTCAGTCTTGATGTCATGCTAAGTTTACGACGACGTTCAACTTCCTGAGCTCAAATCCAAGCAAAAACTCTGTTAGTGAGCTTCCTAACTAATTAGTTTTGATCTTTGTCGGTAGATGAAATTCTTGTCTAACTAATTAGTATCCTGTTTCTAGTAGGATTTGTAATCTTTTATGAAGAGTTGTGGATTGTATTTATGTTATGAACCTATGTGTTACCCTTTGTTGCTCGCGATTTGGATACCTACATTGTTGTGGTTATAAAAGTTCAAAATATTATGTTGATTGTTGAGTAATTGACACTAGTTATTCTAGACTATTTTCATAAGCCTGATCAGTGCTTGAAACCATGTTTGTTGGTGATCGTGTCTCAAATTTTATACATAGGAATATGTGAGTATGCAACTTGAACTTGTTTAACTTTATTGCGTGAGTTTATGTCAAGAGTATCCAAATTAGATACAGTGGTTTTCGCCAAAGGGTTCACAGCCCAGCGGCATTCCAAAGTCCCTCAGTGAAGGGGTTCACCCGTTGGCGCGGGTTCGAATCCTGGAGGGGGCAAATGTTTTCTCCCAATTAAGTGTAGTGCTTTCGGCTGCTTAGTTGGGGGTTTTCCCTCCCCCGTGGTTCCCAGACTTCATCAGTCGCTAGTACCTTGAGTCACTGCATACTGTCCAATTGGATGTCACTGCAGGTAAACTCAAGGGCTAGCCATCCCGTTGAATGTTCAAAAAAAAAAAGATACAGTGGTTTCTCAATTTAATTAACAACATAAATCTACCATGGGTTTTTTCTTGGTGTTTTTGGAAAACGACCGAAGCTTGTAGTCGAGACTTTATTTGTATAAATGTGTTTGTTAACGTATTAACTACATAGTTTTTACTTCTTTTTTTTTTATTTTTTCTTTCTGAGATAGTAAACTTTTTTTTGGTGGAGAAATAAAATGGTAAGTTGTTGTGTATTAAGTATTAAATAGTTGATAGTATTGAGTTTGATTTGTATTGATCCTTTTGTGTATCTTCGTTGGATAAAGTAATGATCTTTTTGGGAAAAAAATTTTCCACTATATATTTGTTTGTTTTTAATGAGACTTGAATCCACGGTATATGGTATATGGATTGATGAGCTACCTAGAATATTGTTAGCACAAATGTTTTGTTGTCTTGCCAATGCCCCTTAGCAAGGTGAGGTAAGACACTTTGTATTTGGTAAGAAGTCTTAGCCTCTCAGGTTTAAATATGGACACTGACGAGTAATATTTGGGATAGTGTAGGAGTAGAGTAACATCCATCCGTTAAAAAAAATTAAATAGTTTTGTTGTTCTCACAAGAGGTTTTATGTTTGAACATCCATAGGCACATCTTGGGGGTGACTAGGAAAAATGTTCAAAAACAATCTCGCGGATATACTAGTTAGACTCCCTACATCGTAGACTTGTCCTCCTTAAGTAACTTGAATAAGAAAAACCAGTTTGTTTACCCATTTTAAAGAATACCAATGTAAACAGGTTCATCAAATTACTTTGCATAATCATATGAAATATCTGTTAATTGACTCTGAATGATGTTACTTCACTGAAGTAATGTATTTTATTGATATAGAATAAGATACTTAAAAATAAATAAATAAGAAAGTTAGGGGAAGTGGAGAATCAACAAAAGGCATCAGGCAGCGAATATGTATATGCTGCTTTTGTCACCTCTAAACACTTTGAACACCCGTCCATGAAGATCCCACTTTACCTTTACATTACATCAAAAGCCACTTCCATTTATCTAAATATTTATTCAAGTATTATGCTTTGTGTATGCTACTAAACATTAGATCCAGGGAAATATGTTTTACACATCGTACATGATTTTATTCTCGCAACAAAGTGACCACAATTTAATGATGTGCATGTCTTTACCCAGGGAGGGCGAGTTTTTGACTAAGATGCATGTGACCTTGTCAGGTTCCGTGACTGTTTCCAAATCCTTTCTCATGCAAGTTCTAAGTTATTTACCTAGGAAGGTTCGAACCAGTGAACTTATATGAGGATATCAAGGACACCTAATCACTAGGCAACCTTGATGGTTATTTGTTTCTTCTTCAAACTAAACTTCCTTATTATTTAGGTTGTATTGTTTATTTGTTTTTGTATTTTGTCATGAGAATGACTAACCGTTTGCAAAGGATATTAATTATGTAAGATAGTTTGCAAAAATCGTTAAAAATAAGTTATTGGGAATGCACTATGAAGTAAAACTAAAAAAAAAGTAAATGGGTGGGAACCCTCTAGTCCCATGTACTGTTTTGGTACCCAGATCGTACACGCATATAACTCATACCCGGTGAAACACCATCCTCATACATGGATCACAAGATATAGTTTATCCACTTGCCTTTGGCAAGTTTCGAACATGTGACATGTGGCCTTTATCTGTGGGTCCATGCGGTCACATGATGGCGGTATCAGTTGATCTATGATCAATTGGTATGCACTATGAAGTATATATATATGAGAGGTGATATATACATATAAAATTAAATTTTGTAGATATATACAATATATATGTATGTATAAGTAGTAAATTATTGCGCATTGTACAACTAAGGGGGTGTTTGGAAATTGGAATTGCGTTTTGAAGTGATTATCTGATTATTACGTTTGTAAAACACAAATAATTATAAAAACTGTTTGGTTGAAAAAAGTGATTATCTGCGTTTTCACAGAGAGAAAACGCAGTTTTGGAAAAGCAGGTAGAAACATGCTTTTTCAAAACGCAGTTTTAAAAACGCAAAATCCATTTCGAAAACGCAACCCCAAACACCCCCTTAGTATAACATAAAATTGTTGTATATGAAAAATTATTACTCGTATTGTGCATGAAGTATAGTACTATGAACACCAGATATCACACCAAGTCTTTTCTCTCTTGGTTTTATATGGGGTTTTCTGGGTTTTAATTAAAAGATCTAATAATACTACTAATTAAGTAACATGGGCACCTACGAATGATGTGTAACTTTATATGTTGTCATCGATCAGCATATCCTATGGAAGATGCTAGTTATGCTTTTCTCCTACTTTTTTCTTATTCCAATCACAAATTACTATTTATACAAGTCTAAGGATCTCACCATGTACTTCATAGCTTAAATAACACTAATTTTTCTTTACATTTTGCTCATTAATTAGATCAAGATGTAAACCCGATGTTAGAACATCATCGTCATAACACTTGCTGTTATTCTTGCGGTGGTGACGATGGTGTTCATTGTCGTGTGAAGCTCACGAGATGGAAATGCCCTTGTTTCATACCAAGGGCAGTTTAGCAACAGGGCAACCTCAATCTTTGGCATAGGTGTTGGAGTCTTTTGTAATAATATAGAACTGCGCCTTAACTCGTATCTAGGGTGGTTTGCATAATAGCACACAGCCTTGATTTCGAGTTAGGTTTATGTTAAAGAGATCATTATTCTGGATAAGAACAATAAAAACATGCATTTTCGTTTGATTTTACAATGCATTACAATGGAAGTATACATGTACGTACTCAATTTGCATTATATTTTATAGGGAATTTGACTTGAAATAATATGACAGTTATGTTATAAAATTTGTATGAATGTCTTGCAAACAATCTATCTTTACATAGTTTTTGTAAATCATTTATTTTTTTGATACACGAAGTTGCTATTGAAGCTAAGACATGTGTTTTATTTCTAGTGTTCTCTCAGAATCTCTCTTTTAAGCTTGTTATGAACTTATGATTGCAATATTCGATTTTACTCACAATTTAAATGAAAAACACCCGAAAATCCTACCAAATATTCTCATTCTTCTTTCAATTAAATTATGAACAAAAGCATTTTTCGTTCGTATAGTTATGTTCTCATAATGTCATGCAACGTATGTAAAATTACATAGCGTAACGTCTGCAAGTTGTTCTTCACTTGTTCGTTTTAATTGGTTTGATTTAGGTTGGATGAAAATGATGTAATTTGATAGGATTTTGTTCAAGCATATACTTGTGAAGAAATGATGTGAAGTAAACTTGCCTCTATAGTAATATTTTACTTTATAAGAGATATACAAGGTTTCAATGTCAGTTAAACGATTGATGATCAACCAAAAATGCATGAACCGTCGATCTCTAATATCGCAGGATAACACCTTTCCTGGACTGACTTCATTCATATCATAGACACAAGTTCGGGTTATTTGTTTACACTTTACACCGTTTGGTGGATCTCTACTGATCTTTTTAAAGTTTATCTTCTCTAATCCCATAAAATTGAATAAAAATTTTAGATGTTAAATTGTCGAGAAGAATAAACCATGAGGTCCTTGCTGCTAAGCAGAATAAGAGGTTTGCGCTTCCAACAACACAAACTCATGACCGCGATCCAAAAGTGTAAAAGAAGAATCATCAAATAGTTAAATTCTCTTGAAGTCCAAGAAATGACCCAACAATTTGACCACCTACATCTGGAAACTCCTCGCTTCCCTCAAGAGATCTTACTCTGCCCATTCGATCAACCCGGACAGGATACTTCATGAGATGACCAGTCATCTCAGATCTTTCATTTGAAGCAAACTGTTCCCAGTTTGCTTCACCCATTAATCTAACCTTTCTTACACATTCTATAGACTCTGGCTGTGTGAAAGTGTCGTCAATAGTCCCAAGATGCTCAGCCCACAAAGACATTCGATACCCATATACCTAAGCAAAAAACATGAAATTCAACAAAAGTAGATATAATTACTAAATAGAAAGCATTTGTGCATTATGTTTGAGAGATGTGCATAAACTGATAAAAAATCCTAAAGAGTTTCTTTATGGTAAGGACCGTAGGCTTTTATCCTTTCTACATAACCAACATTTCAATTGTTTGCTGGTTTAATGTAACCAACTTCAGGTTTCTTTTTCTATTTTGGCCGGTGGGTGTTGCCGGAAATGGTCAAGTTCACATCTAAGCGAAATTTACTACTCATAGTTTTTAAGCAAAATCCCTTGCCTTTGCAAACAGAGGTCAAGGGTTCGATCCTCATTCCCTCATATTATGTGATTTCAAGTTAAGCCTCAAAAAAATTTGAGCGAAGAAAGTTATAAATAAATCAATGTGCATTGTGAATTTGAAAGCAAACAGTTAGAATAATAAAAAGAACTACCTGTCCTCGAGGATCCATTTGTTTCCTTGCCCACGTATTATGAGGTTGGTAAGCTCCCATTGCAATCTCTGTGTCTCGAGTTCCCTCCATTGATCGTTGATTAATATTTGCAGATCCTATGATCACGTACTCATCATCCACTATCATGCCTTTTGAATGGACGTAGATCATAAACCTCCCGCTCTTACGAGTGAGGGCCTGAAATTTAATAGTTACTAAACTTGTATAGTAAAATTGTGCACAATAAAAACTTACATGTAGTTTTATGAAATCTTTCATTATTCTATAGGAGTAACATACTAAAGAAAGAAAGATTTTGCAGTTAATATTGCAAGAGATTGATCTTTCTAAGTTTTTTACACAGAATAGTTATAGGTTTAACCTTATGGTTTTTTTTTGTTTACCTGACTATCCGACTAATCCAAGGGCGACCACCTACTTTACTGGTAGCCCGGAGTCGTCGCAGGTGAACCTCCGTGGCCATAAGGGTGTATTTTTTTGCTCTTAGGATTTGAACTCGGGATCTCCATGTATATTTATCTTAGAGACCAAGTTTTTACTACTAGGCTGCCACTGTTGGTTTCTTATTGAAGCAAACAAATAAACACATTGATAGAGAACTGGGAATTAACCTCGGGAGAATAGTCAAATAGCCAGTCATCCTTTGAGCTCGTGTCTTCACGATTGCCAAGACAGAAAAAGTTCAAGTAATCTTGCGGCGAGTATGCTTCCTCTAGCCCAGCATCCACCAAAGCATTGTAGATGGTCTCATACATCATTTGCATTGTTTTGTTCTGCACAGTTAAAAGATGATGTAAAGTCCACAGACATAAGTACTCTCTGTACACATGCTCTCTCTAAATTCCCTCTAATTTCTGTCAATTCCATAATTTATTAGGTTCCTCTATGCAAAAACTTAATGGAAACCGCGGTTACAAAAGTTAAAAAAAGATTTTTGTTAAACTTTTTGGAAGATGGATACCTTTAATTGGTAAAAAAAAAAGGTAAGATATCTAAGATTTAAAAGTGGACAAATATGGATTAGTTTTTGTGCTATTTGCCCTTTTAAGATTGGCATTTGTTATAAAACAGTACATATTTTTCTGCATTTTATATAGAACTTTGACCTTACAAGTCAAACCGTGCTGCTTTTTTTTTTTCTCAGAATGAAGGGGAATTATTAGCAGGGGTTTGTTCCCACAATTTTCCTATAAGTAGCTTAACATACGCTTAGAATTGGTTCACTCGATTTATATATCACCAAATGATTAACTCTGATGATTCAAAAATGAATCTAACAATTTCCTTTAGGATGTACCAAAATCAAAATGCAGACACTTTTTCTGGCACATCGAACTTTCCCATAGTATTGGCTACAAACTAAATGGAGATCAGATAACTTTATTAATCCTGCTAAACTATTGAGATCATTTCTAATTTTCGAGAACACAGGGACAACACGTTATATGTAAATACCTGCCAAAACAAAATTCTTTGTGTAGCAGAACCTGTTGGGACACCCTCTGGCCACATAGGGATTACGATATAAACAGCAAATCTTTCATATGCTTTGATCTTACTAGCAATTTTAAGGGCAATCTCCATTGGAATTAGATTATTGGCACCTAAGGATAATAACTCAAACGTGTTAAAAATATTGAAGCTCATATGAAACTCTTCATTGCTAGATTTTTTTATATAAAAAAAAAAAAAACTTACCCAAATCCTTATAATTAGTCCAATTGTACGATGATCCAATAAAGTATTGGTTTTCAATGTAAATGAAATGTTGTGCAGCACGAATAGCCGTTACGTATGCAGAATGTATGCTCATATCAATAAGCATATTCTTCGCACAAACCAAGTTCTGTTAATACCAAATTATCGTTTAGTTTTGTAAGAACTAGAAGTAAACTATTCACATACATTTGCATATAATTTTTTGAAGATTAGAGACGCAACAGACAAGTTACTGAACCTTCAAGTGAAAACAATGTACACGATATTATCATACATAGATATTACCTTTATAAGAAATTCATGGTGATATACAAAACAATTTGTGGAAAAAGACTTTAGAAATGGAGGAACGAGAATGCATTTGCTATTTGTTAATTACCAAAAGTACGTTTAACTTGAGCATGTAATCCTACAAAAAGTTTGATTTAGAAGTTGTTTTCAGTTAAAGGAAATGCGGTCGTTGGATATATGTTTAATATCATCTAGGAGTAACTGTCATCACCTTGGCTGTAGCTTCTTGAGGATCCTTTGGGAAGCCTTTAACTGAGGTTGAATCAATTGAACGGAAAATCTGTAAGAAATGAAATTAGTTGTCAAACCCATTATATCCTTGTCCAAAGGGGATAGCATCTTTTAACTACATTTAATCAATCTATTTACCTGTACATGCCACCCTTCAGGGTCCTGGTCACTAAGGCAAGGTTCATCATCCACAGTCAAAAATTCTGGCATATTGTCTATCTTTAATAAAGCGTCATCATATTTCGTCTTTGGCTTTCTGATGATGCTAAATTTTGAAGCCTTTAGCCACCGCTCCTCAAAGTTTTGCAAAACGTCGTATGCAGCTGGTCCATCAATTTTACTATGCAGATCATGCCATGGTTCTCTTGGACAACCCGTAACATTACCCTATAATAAATAAAGCATCGGTGATCTCAAATAGATTATAAGAATCCAACGAAAGACTTAAGAATTATAAGCTACAAAGAAAGAATAAGACTTGAGACATCACCGTAAAAGTTGGATTATGATAGTCCTCGGCATGTATTGTCTCTAGTGTTTTAAATATTGGATGCTTTGGATTATCATATCTACCATTACATAGGTCAAGTCCCCCAATGAATGATACGATTTTTCTTCTACCATTTCCAGCATCAGCATCTACAATGACACTTTTCTGGTGGTGCGTATAGATAGTTCCAACTTCCTAAAGCCGAATATAAAAGCAAACAACAAATCTTAAGGAAAGAAGCATATTTGAGAAAACTTCATAGAGCAACACAAATAATTTAAAATATAAGTTTTGCAAAGTTGATCATATTTGTAACTTTTTTTATATAGATGTCAGAATAGCCAGATTTATAACTATAAGTTCTTCTATCTTGTGAAACGATTTGTAATAACATTATGTGGATCAATTATATCATACCTGCTTCCTGGCCCAACTAAGTTTCTTCCCAGGTATACGAGGGCAAAGCAACACTTGCACGGAAGAGTGCTTAAAAAAGCGCCGAGTCTCTTCATCATGGGTATCCATGAGTCCATCCTAAAACATTAATCTTTAAATCACATTAAATGACAGGCAAAACACATTATGTTGTCGCAAGTCGTCTTGCAAACCCAAAAATACCAAAAAGGAACGGAAAAATAGTGGCCTTTTAACCATTAGCATCAATTGGCCTCTACAGTCCTTAGATTGAGAGCCGAAGTCTTTTTAGAGACATTGATATGTCAGTTTGTCAATAACAGAAATATAAGACGATGAAATACAAGCAAGCTGATGTTTGTTGAAGTAGACCATATCGTTAATCTTTTAAAAACTTACCACTTGGTAGCCCATGATGTTTGTTGAAGTAGGATCATCCCAAATAAGAAGCAAAACTTTAACACCTTCCTGTGATTTGGTTTTTAGAAGATCTCCAAGTGTGTATTCTGGTGCGTTCTCTGACTCACGGACCAATTTCACTTTATGCCATACCGACCATCCAGTTATATAAACAAGATGCCGAGCGTTTTCAATTGCATCAAATATGTCAATCCAACATGTACCATGAACATAGTCCATGCCACCATCAAGCTCAGTACTCGGAAGGCTATTATGAGGTACATGTGCGTCTTGATACAAAGTAACTCGCCCGCCTTTCCTTAGTGGAAAATAAGTTCCAGGAATCCCAAAATATTCAGGACCAGCTCCAACTACGTTATCATACAAACTCAATCTTTCAACTGGAATGTATTGAATAGCAAGTCCCAAACACGACCCATGTTTAATAGTCTTCCCGTTTGTATTCAACAATGGAAATAATCCTTCTAATTTAGATCCATTATATATGTCTTCAACTGGGATCACCACAACACCTATAAGTTGAGATCCCATTCTATCACTATCTTTCACCAGAAAATGAACTTCAGAAGCATAATGTGCAACAGGAACATTAAACTGTTGATTCCAAGCAGGACTTTCACTATTTTTAATCACACGAGTCTTTCCAATCACAGCGCTCGTTAGAGCAATGGATACATACGGATTAATAGTATTCTTATCTCTGTAAAAAACTTCACCCACTGTTTTAGGAAACATATCCATGTTTGGAAGGTCTGTTGCTTCATTAACACAAATACTTAAATTTCCATGTAACAATAATATTTTTAGAGACTTTTTACGAGACCCAAATGGCAACACACATACTTGAGTTTCTGGTGAGTTCACAAGTGTGTCCGAGTCTTGAGCAGAAGAACATTGGTCCCAATCAAGTAATCCAGCTTGAGAACGATATTCTGTGCTTCTTAATAGAGTAGCAGTAGTTTGTTGTCTTTCCAACTCATTATCTGCACCAGGACTTTCTGAGAATTCGACAGGTGATGTTGATACTTCATTCTCAGACATATGCAAATCACACGGTGATCAACTGGGGCTTGTCGATCGTATACTATGGAATAGTTACGCGTTATATGTATATATAACGATGAACGATTGCAAATTATTATTATACATTCAACAACACTGACGTATCAAAAATGCATATAGGTACATATACATTGTGTCTGATCAAAAAACTTAGATTTGTAACATCAAAAGTACCATTTACATCGCTAATCATATTCAATCTTCAAATGCATACATTGCTATCGCGATTTCTGCAACCGATACGAACACATAATATATTTTTTTTCATCTAGAAACAAAAAAAATTGGAACAGACCTTTGATTCCTTGAAAATGGAAAATGTTGATCAGAGAAACAAAATGAGGTTGTGATTAGAATGCACATTTTTGTTTACCTATTTTAATGGATATAAACAACCAATAGATTTTTTTATAAAATTTTGGTTTCGCTGGTCCATTGGATTGTTATTAAAAATTAAACTCTATCAACTTTATATTGTAAAAATCCCAATTGAATACAAGACCGAAACAATATGTTTTTTTGTTGTTTTGTTTTGAAAGACAAACGAGGTTACAACTCTTGTACGTATTTTTATGGTCAGATAGTTATATTTACAAATGTATTTTGTATAGGACTGGCAATGAGCGGTTCGGAGCGGGTAGAAGTATCCCCATACCCAAATGTGAAAACTAAAACATGCCCAAATCCGTCATGTTCCCGACTGTGTATCTTATAAGGTTACCTCCAAACCCGACCCGTTTAGTAAACCTTGTCGGGTATCTTAAATATATTTTTAATCCAAGCAACTTGACTTTATGAATTTAATATATCTTTTCGAGAAATGCTAGACTTACAAACAATGTTTAAAAACATATGTAGACCAATAAAATAAGGAGAGAAAATGAAGAAAGATAAAACTAAAATAATTCTATTGGTTTATATTGATGTCATATGTGTTTGTAAACATTGTTATTTGCCTAAGTCATCAAAATAATATTACATTACAAAACTAATAATATGTCAAGCAAACAGTACGCAATAACAATAGTGAAAAAATACAATAGTATTTGATCGATAACCTTCTCCCGGTCACAAATAACCAAACATTCGCCAAAATCACAAAATATTAGATAACTAATCATATAAAACTAATAATATTTTAGCGGATAAAATTTGAACATTGTACCCATACTTTTAAAGTGCTACTAATAAAACCCAGGTTTAGACTAAACTTACCACTAAACCCGTTTAGTGACGATAAGCTGATGTTGTTAAATGAGACTTTGTGTGTGTGGAAGGTGACACGTAATTTCGGTTTTCCATATACAACATATTAAAATAGCTTTCCAGTTTAAAGTTTAAACAAGTATTTTAAACTTGTTCTCATTGCATGATCAGTATATCTTGCAGGTTTTGTTTCCATCTTATGACAAAAGTTAGTTTGGACTAGAAGTGAAGATGGCTTTGACGAGAGGGACTAAAGACTGAATGTGGTTATCTCACGAGGACTATTCTGGAACTATGAAAAATAGTCGAGCTTTTTCATTGATGTGATATACTAGAATCAATCATTCTCTGTCATTCCATAAATTTTCGTATTTCATATTCTATTTCCCTATTTAGGGATTCATACCACTTTTGGTGGATTCATACCACTTTTGGTGGATATCTTCTTGATAATCCATCCTATTGTAATAATATTCTGGTTCTGTAATAAAATTAATCATTTGTTTCTATTAATCACTCTTCTTGTGTGTTCACCATCAGGTGTTATTTATCAATCTGTGGGTGTTTAAATTTCTTCACAACATGTATAAACATAAACACACATACTATACAACTTTTTTAAGAAGTAGCATACATAATAATTCACATATTTGTCCACTACGAGATTTAAACCTACAACTTTTTGGTTGACGTGCCAACACACTTAAAGCCCATTGGTCATATTATAAAACTATGTGAAACATTATATCCTTATGTATGGAGAAATTATGTTATGTAACTAACAGGTAAATGAAGGAGGTTTTCAATGTTTTTTTCTAAATAGAGTGGGTCTTTGTCACTCTGATTCAAATGCATACGGTTTCGTCAGAAAACTCATATATGTAATCATTGTCAAACGTTTTTATGGCCATTCTTAAGATGTGTATCTAAAAAAATTCAAATCACTTTGACTACTAGCCACCTAAGAAATGGTTAGATTATGTTGTGTAGATATCACTTTTTTTTTCTAGTAACTTTTTTTTTGCTGCCTCTACTCTTTGTTAGGTTTTGTTAACATACATGAGGTTTCTGTCTTTATGATATGATACTACTATTGTTGTTTCCAAATAGAATACGTAAGCTCAACCATTGTCCCTACATGAGTTTCATATGCTTAGGCGCTTAGACTAAAAGAAATGGAGCAATTCCAGGATAATTATACCATGTAGCGTCATGCCACACCTTAAATTATTACCTCAAGATAGGGGAGTAGATCAACTCCACAAGATGGGGGACTTGTGACATGTGACAAGACTAATAATTGGTGTTTTTTTTTTTATATTTTCATAATAAATTAAATAAAAACAAAAGGAAAAAATTACATTAAAAACATAATCCATTACATTAAAAAAAACATACATCCGAAAATAAAAAAATAACATAAATCCTAAAATTAAAAAAATACATCCGTAAATCCTAAAAATAAATTTAACAAAAAAACATAAGTCCTAAAATTAAAAAAAAAATTAACATAAATCCTAATATTTAATTATTACATCCGAAAATTAAAACTACATAAACCCATATTTTTCGCGGATTTCTCGTTTCACCTGTTCCGCTAGTTCTCTTTCCGGTCCATCAAGATAACTGTAGTCGGTGACCAAAATTTTCAAATTTTCCCGCTTTTCTTCACTTTCTTTCATATTTAGCATCTTTTTCCCTAACTCTATTTTTTTCTTGCTTATATCCACACGTGTCTTGCTGATGTCTATCAGCCCCTCCAACTTATTACTTAGCTTCTCAAACGTCTCCGTGAAGCTGAATTTGCCGGACGAACCCGCTTACGTGGCTTTCTTAGCCTTGTCTCTACCCATTGGACGTTCATGGACAAACGTTTCTCCCTCTTCCTCTGTTGTGTTAAGGTATATGTTGCAATGAGCATCCGACCCTTGACTTTGTGGATCGGCGGAGGAATTCGTTTTTAACCTTTTAGCACTCCGTTCACCGAAAGTGCTCTTTGCGTCGAAATCAACCACTAGCGAGAAATTTGAACTTCGCCTTAATTTATCCCAAATGTCTAAAAACCCAAAGGCTTTCCCATAAGTTCCTTTAAATTCCGCTAACGCCCTTTGTGGGACGTCGGCGTCACTTGAGCCACTTTGATGATTATTTGTGTTGGTAAGGCGAGTGTAGATTTGGTTGAAGGCCGAATTTGGTTTGCGCACTTTCCTCCATTTCACACCCACCCTGTTGTGGTCCCGATAATCGAACGGTTTATTTTTGAGCTTGAGTAACACAGTCTTTATTTTCTTCTGATATGTTCTTTCTTTTTTATAGTTAGCTACAAAATAAATATATAAAAAAACAAGTATAAGTTTTTTTTTTTAAAAAGAATTAAAAATAAAAACAAAAAAAAAACCGAAAAAAAAATTAAAACATAATAAATAAAAAGGAAAAAAGAAAAACCGAAAATATACCTTCTATCTGGTCTTCGGTAACCTCGAGCCAAGCTTTGGCTTAATTCTGTTCTTCCTCCGGTGTCGACGCAATAACTTTGGTTATCCGCAGTTCATCACTTTGTTTCTTTTTGTGAACACGTTTTCTTCTTTGTTGAGACGATCCAGCACCAGTGTCTTTGCTTGTGTTTCATGGACAAATTCAACCTCCGGTGAATGTGGTGTTGGCGGTGGGGTATCGATAACCCTTTGCCGATCTAAAATAAAAAAATGTAATTAGTAACCAAAAGTAAGTATAAAAATGTAATTAGTAACCAAAAATGTAATTTGTAAAAGTGTGTAAAAATAATAAAAGTAAACATACCAAACATTTGTGTCGGGGTGTTTTGAAGCGAGTTAAACCTGTACATCTCTTGTGATGCGTTCCATTGACCAAAACCCGACATCAGTTGATTAACTTGCATTTGGGTAATCATTTGAAAACGAGCCGGGTTGTTTAGCACGTTTGGGTCGTCATATCGGGTTGATTTGAGTTATTTAGACAAGGATAACGATAGTTTTGGTTAAAAGAAAAGTTGGGATACATTTTTTTTATAAAATGTAAAGACAAGTGTATAAAAATGATAAGAGAAGTAAAGAAAGGAGTGTGTTAAAATTGTATAAATAGTATAGGTGTATATAGAGTTTTAAAATAAAAAAAAGTGGTCAGAGTTGCCGTTGGCAACAACTAGATGTTTCGCGTAACCCCAGTTCGCCTGGGGGTGTTCCCGGCGATAAGCTGGCGACTCGCATGGGGGTCACCTCATACACTCCCTTTAGTCTTAGGCATTCCCTTAATCAAATTTACCTAACAATTTTTATATACCTAACAATTGGCATTAGACACATGATTGGTACGTGAACTAAAGGAATAAAGTCGTGCACATATGCTTGTCTAGAAGATTTTATATTCTTATTCAACTGAATAATCTGTGAAAAGCACTGGGTTAGATATATTTAATATCACCAAACATATTAAAGTTTAAATAATTATTTTAGGTACCGACGATCATATGTTAGCCAATAGAACACATGATCGGATCACACTTTTTTTTTTTAATATTTAGTAGCTAACAAAACAGGTAGTCATTATGTGAACGTTCGTATTGAATTAAATAAATATGGGGATAAACTTAGATGTTTTTACCCCCCTCTCACATTGATTTCAATTACATAGTTAAATGTAAATTTTTTTTTTACATAATGTAAAAGGAAAGCATCTAACTAAATGCTACTAGAAGCATATTAGTTATCCCCATAAATATATCATCTCAAAAAAAAGCAATATAAATTAATTACGGAGTACTAATTTATTAAAGTGTCACGTGATATATATGAATCCACAATATAGAACTAGATGCATGCCCGCACGATGCGGCGGCGATGGTGGCGACGGCTTCGGTGTGGTGGTGGCGGCGACGGCGGCAAAGGGCGGCGACGGTAGGTGGTGGCAGTGGCGGCGATGACGGTGACGACGACGGGTGGTGGTGGCAGCAGTTGTCGCGACGTGTGGCGGTGGCGGCGGTGGTGGTGTGGTGGTGAATGTAAAAAAAATGATGTAAAAGGGGGTAGTGTGGTTATTTTAAGGATTGAAGAATCTATGTTGTAAATTATTTCATTAAGGGTATTATAGGTATAGTAGGTAAAGATGTTTAAATTAGTGAATAAAGAAGATGAGTAATACAATCATTTCAAAGACAGAAAGTTGAAAAAGGAGGGAAGATTGCTCTTTTATATAGGAGTAAAGATAATAATCAAAACTTGGTGGATCACCCGCGTGTTGTCACGGTTGTCCGTTTTTCGTTTTAAAGGCAATACATAACCACATCATCGTAGATATGTTTAATCTA
The DNA here is from genome assembly GCA_025447715.1 of Asclepias incarnata. Lineage (NCBI taxonomy): Eukaryota > Viridiplantae > Streptophyta > Magnoliopsida > Gentianales > Apocynaceae > Asclepias > Asclepias incarnata. The sequence goes on along the minus strand of JAOEHQ010035171.1, from coordinate 1,909 downwards.
AGGTTGCGGTTGGTTAACAGAATATGATGGAATTGGAATTGAATTTCATTCCTCAGTGTGTTTGGTTGTTCAAAGATATAGAAATTTTATTTCGTTGAAATGTAAACATTTCCTTATTTGATGGAATATTCATTCATTAGGGGTGAGGGAAGGAATTTCATTCCATCCGTCACTTGAATTTTCAAAAAATAAAAAACCTTTCGTCAAATTTTATTCTTTCAAATTCTAATTCGTTTGACAGATTTTATTCCTTTCAAAAATATTCTGTGAACCAAACACACAATATAGGTTGTTAAAAATCATTATAAAAGGGGAAAAAGGAACTAAAACAACAAATAAAAAAAAAGGTAAAACAAGGGTTGAACCTACAACTGGCTAGTTGAAAGACAACACCAAAACCACACAAGAAAATAAAAAAATAAAAATCAAGTTGTCACGTGTCAGTTAAAATACAAAAATTTAAACTTTGGTATAAAAGTGAAAGGGGTAAATTTGGTGCCTAAAATTAAAATAAAATCTTTAGTGTCAAAATGCAAAGGATCAAAACTTTTGGTGTCCGAAATTTAAAACAAAACTTTAGTGTCAAAATGCAATGTTGGAAACCAAAGGATCAACACTTTTGGTGTCAAAAATATAAAAACAAAAAGTTAAGTGTGAAAATGAAAAGGTTGGAAAGTATACTATTCCCTCCCTTGAATATTAATATTTCTTCCGTCCCATTTTAAATGTCCTAGTTTGACTTGTTGAGTCTTCCATTTTCAATTTTGACCGTAAATATTTTTATTTGTGTTATATAATAATTAATGTAAAATATATGAATGGATTAGGTTTCAAATGTAATTTTATTGATATAATTTTCATCAACTATTATATAAAACAAACAAAAATATTTACAGGCAAAGTTGGAAAAAAGACTCAACAAGTCAAACTATAATATTTAAAATGGAACGGAGTGAATATTAATATAGTATATAATTATGTATTAAAAAACATGTATAAGTAAAAAATCAATTGAGTGGGAGAAACGTCATACATTTTTTATTTTTTTTTAGCAGCCAATCAATTATATTACTAAAACTTCGGCAAGTTACCGAAGTAAAAAGTATTACATCAAGTATATAAGACTAAGATCATCTCCAATGATATCTCCATCCTTATGCATCCTTAACCGCCACATCATCTGCCACATCATATCCTTACTAATCTTTAAAATCTTTACAAATCCTTAAAATCCTTAATTTTATCTCCAACCATATACACATTCTTACATATCCTTATATTTTTTCATATCACCACACATATTTCATATACAAACGAACAAAAAAGTGTAAGAATGCCTAAGGATGACATTGGCTAATGATATTTACCCATAAATCTTTGGCTAAAGATATACTTCAATGGTAATAATATCTAAGGTTATCTAAGAATTTCTGAGGATATCTTTATTAGTCCAGTCTCACTGGACCCTTAGAAGATTTGTCCAGTAATATATCGAAAACTAGTAATCACTTACTTGTATAGTAAACCTATTTATGGGTTCAGATTACTGAGGCTTCACTCTAGTCTAAATCAAACTTAATCTGAAGCATTCTCACTGAAGTCGGAGACTGAAGAAAAGAAGATAGAAGATTGTCTCAGCGGCGGAGTCCAGCAGACAACCTTATCAGATTGAAGACTGGAGATCACTTCAGTGAAAAATATCTAACAAATATTTTTCACTGTTTTCGATAATACCACTTGCCTTATACCACTTGTATGTACAAGTTGTCGTAATTATACCTTATTTCTGTAAAGTATAATTATGAAAGTCGATTGAGTATAAGCATGTATAAACGTCCAATCAAAGGACTTTATTTACATACTTTATACATAAGTATGGGGCGCATTAAATGCACACTTGCATTTTGTC
>JAOEHQ010035160.1:0-12851 GCA_025447715.1 Asclepias incarnata | reverse complement strand
AAGTTATTATCAAAACTATGTTTGTTGTGTCCCTCGTGTGTCAAAAGTAAGTTATCTTACCTCGAGGATGCACAATCTCTTACTCCACAAGTTTACCGTGTTTCCCTAGTGTTCCCAATCACCTATAATCATGTAATTATCATTAAACAATGCTACATGATCTCTCATGACCCAACAAAGGTTCAACGAACACTTTATAGCTCATAAAACTCGACGGAATAGGACCAACGTTCACTAATTTAACATTCTGGACACTTTCACTTTAACTTCATCCTTTAAGGACTGAAGCATTAGAAAATAGACTCAATTACGAATTCGTGGCCGCTTGAACCATCAAAAACGGAGCTACGGTTCAAAAGTTATGGCCATTACAAAATTAGGCTGTCAGACACGCAATGCGCCGCATCAGGTGACGCATCTAAGCTTCTGCTTCATGGATGCGCCGCATCCATCTATGATGCGCCGCATTGAGCCCCCGGACGTGAAAAAACATCATTTTTGACCTCCCAACTCATACCAAACCTTACCCACTCGAACCCAAACACCCAATTCCACTTTTGCACTTCAAAATACACTATATGAAGGCTCTTTGGACATAAGGAAATCATCCATACATCCATTACAACATTACTCACAAAACCCATTCAATTTCTCATCCAAAAACACCACTTTTGACCACCAATCACTATTATCATCAACTCACACTTAAGAACTATAAATGGAATCAAAGAATAGATAAATAATCTATGAAATCAAAAGGAGATTACCAATAATACCTGTTAATGATAATAGGGTCACAATTTCTTGATCAATACAACTCCAAAATTAGCTCTAGATTGAAGATGGTAAAGAGGGTTTGTGTTCTTCTTGCAAGAGGTGGAGAAGATGAGATAAACATGAGAAATGAAAATGATTTGGGATTAAAATCCCTCTTATCTCCAGCCCTCTTTTGGAGTTTCTCACTTGGCAACATTGGTCCCTCAAGTAACCAATTCTACATTTTAAGGCTCCAACTTACTAACAAAAGCTCACACACCATCGTTAAGATAACGGGAAATTGACACACACAATAATAACCACTTAATTTCCACATAAATAACCACATAATAACACACATATACTCTCACACATAGAGTATCTACTTACTCATTTAATCTACTAACGGAAGGCATACGTTTGACTAACGGTCAAACTAACGATAAGGAAATAAAGCGATCGGGATGTTACATATAGTAGTTATGAGTGTTTTATGAATTAATTGTTGCTTATACTATTATTAAACAGATTATTCATTATCACATCGTCAGTTATATGTTGCCTGACTATGCAATTTTTTAGTTCGATAGTAATTGATTAATATGCAGATTCGATATAATTAAAAAGCATGTTATTTGTAAAACTCTTTTATTTTTATTTTTTTAAGAATTTTTTTTTTATTGCTGTTCACAGCAACCCTAAGACCATTAATTTTAAATTTCAATTTTGGTCAAGTTTAAAGGTGAGTAATTTATGTTTTTTTATTCAGATGATTATTCTATTTTTTTTAATTTGTAATTGTAACGGTTAGGTTTTAATTCTTTTATTTTTATTTACGTATCCTTAAAAATAAAAAAAACATTAACACTAACTAAACCAAATTTTATTGATTATCAATGTTAATATTAAAATCTTTAAAAAATCAATTTAACAGTCACGCATCGTACGGGTAAAAAACCTGGTGATATATATACACATATATATCCAGTCTGATTCCGGTTCGATCGGTAAAAATATTATGAGACAGGTTCAATATATGTTTTGGTTTTGAAATCAAAACATTAATAAAAGGTTATAAAAGTATAGAATTATAGAAATAGATAAATATAAAATAAAGTATAAATAAAAGAAAAAACAAAACAAAATACAAATTGTGTTTTCCAATTGGTGAAAACCCTTTCAATCCTTCCCGCTGTTTTCTCATCTCATCTCATCTAATAAATAAAATCAATCCAATCCCCATTCCATAAATAAAAACACAAAAACAAACACATCATTCATTTATTCACATTTAACTTACTTTTTTGTTTTTTCTTTTAATTTCACATTCGGATATCAAACCCTACCTTTTTCTTTTTCCGAAAACCCCCCATTCCCATTCCCAATTTCATCTTCATTACCAATTTTCTACAATTCATAATAATCGTGGTTTTTTTACATTATATATATAAATAATATAAACCCTTTGTTTATCTTTAATAATAATAATTAATTAATTAATTTATTAAATGGAGGCCGTGATACCAAAATCTGCAGAAGAGGTTTTCAATGACTTTAAAGGAAGACGAGCTGCTTTAATCAAAGCCCTTACTACTGGTCCTTTTTTTTTAATCGTTTTTATTTTAGTTTTTATGTTTAATTATTTGCGTTTTTGTTTTTAATATTATTTCATTTTTAAAAATCGTGTTTTTTTTGCAGATGTTAAGAAGTTTTATGAGCTCTGTGACCCTGGTTAGTTTTTTTTTTTCTTTCTTTTTAATTTTTTTTTTCTGGGATTTTTCTCATATTTTCGGGAAGGTCGAGTCTTTGACTTGATTTACACGCCCTAAATGGGGTATCTTAAAGGGGTATTTTGGTTTATTCGCATTTGGCTTAAACAAAAAAAAAAAAAAAAAAAAAACCAAACTAAACTTGAAAACAAGCTAGGCCAAACACCCCCTAAGACCATATCTGAACACTTTTTCTGACCACCCCAACAAGAGGTTTACGACCATTATGCCACCTTGGTGGTTGTTTCGAACTTCTATTAATTATAAAATATCTTCTTTTTTTTTATTTTTTATTTTTTATCACAGATAGTGTGTGTTTGGGGTATTGCTTATGATAACTGCTTATTCCATTTGGATAATGCAGTTAAATTTGTGATTGTTTTTATTGGATTTTTTTGTGGGTTATATAAAGCAGTTTGCAATGCGTGATTCCAAACTGTTTGGAATTTTAAAAAGCAGATAGATAGGCAGTTTTTATTAACATTTGTAAAACATAATTTGTTATCATTGTTACTTTGGTATACGATACATTTTGTATTTTGTTGTACGGTGTAGTTACTTAGACTCGTTTTTAGTTGCAGAAAATTTTCATTAGTTTTCCGTCTCAATTATAGCAAATGTAAGGCGTTTTTTGTTACTGGACATGAAAATATTAGAAATGTATAGCAGTGAGTTTTAGGAAACTTAGTTAGGGGTTTCTCTTTTATATGATTTTTTTTAATCTTAAAAGTGCAATTTGAATGTATTTTCTATTACTCAAGTTTTCTTTTAAAAAATTTCTAGAAAAGTGCCCCATTTTCTAATTTCTTTGAATTTGGCTGTCAAAAGCTACCATTCGAAAATTCTTTGATTCTTGGTTATCGTTTTCTACTTTAATGGAATTTATTGTTATGAATCTTACAAAGATTGTCTATACCCCCTCATTTTCAAATAGAAAACAAAGGCACAAATCATGAATAATTTAACGAAGAGTATAATTTTCTCCAATATGAACTTGCAAAATATTCAAAGTTAATAATGTAACAGTAAAAGGACCTTGTTTCCTTTTGTATGTTCATCGTCGTCATTATTATTTGGGTTTACGGGTGTATCTTTCTTGTTAAAGCATTTCAATTAGTATTACATATTTAGGCGGATATGATATACATTATACAGTCATATTCCTATAGAGAGACTGCTTACAGAAAGACATTCGGCTTAAAAACACAATATCCCAAATGTTTATGTAATTATGGTTAGTTGTAGTTCAATGTGTGTGTGCACACAATAAATGTATATCCAAGTTTTTGTTATAATATATTTATATATGTTTTTATTTTTATGTTACAGAGAAAGACAATTTGTGTCTATATGGTCTCCCGAATGAAGGATGGGAAGTGAATCTGCCTGTTGAGGAGGTGCCTCCTGAACTACCTGAGCCAGCTTTAGGTATAAACTTTGCTCGGGACGGCATGCAGGAGAAGGATTGGTTATCACTTGTTGCAGTTCACAGTGATTCATGGTTGCTCTCTGTTGCTTTTTATTTTGGTGCACGTTTTGGGTTTGGTAAGAGTGAAAGGTAACTATTATCTGGCTGAACCAAAATTAGATGTTTATTTATCTTTTTTATTTAAGTTTCCCACATTTCTCTTTGTTTCCTTTTTTGATACCACCGTTCATAAGACATGGATTCTTAAAAAAAGGGTTTACATCATTTTTATTTTCTTTATTTCAGTTTTGATTATTTTCTTTTTTAATTTCATTTGGTCCACTTACATCATTGAATTTCTTACGCATTTTGTTCTTCTATATTGCAATGGGTTTATGAGATCCATTTTGTTTTCTCTTGTTGCTGCAAATTGCTGTGCAAATATTGTTTCAAGTCCATTTGATTCACTGCTATGCCTGAATCTCTAAGTGTTGTTTTGTTCATTATTTTGCCACCATCAATGCCACTCCAAACGCACACATACACTGGGAAATGAAAGCACTTCATGCCGTATGTTTGCTGGAAATTTAAAATAAATAAATTAAGAACATTGGGAAAACTGGGAATAGACGGTTTCTGTTGCCTTATTAATCTTCATATTGAAGTTCTGTTTGTAGATCATAAATGTTGCTCTTAGGTCAAACCAAAAGTTAGGGGTAGTCTATTTGAGACCCTCCATAGTCAACCAAAACACTGTTGACCATTTGAAATACCTTTCATGATGAAAGGAATTGTCTAATGTAATGATGAGTGTGCTAAAATGCTTAACATGTTCTTTGTATCCCTTCATGCAAAGTTAAGGGTGGGGGATCGGCTCCTTGTCTCTTTAACTATAGTGTTACATGATTTATTTCTCTCATGTTGGTTGTGGAACTAGTCGCTGGGGGACAAATAATGGATCGGTTATCCATACATGCAAAGTTGAAGGTAACCAACTGAGAGAGTTATAAGCAGGTAAATGCCTTAAAATGAGTGGCTAGAACTCGTTTATGGGTAGTTAACTGTGTTTATCAGGTAGTTAGGCCAATGAGCAGAAATTACTGCTGCACTAGCTCACCAGTTAGCCTATTGGCTGCTGGCATCAGTGATTTGATGACCAATCGTTGTCATATTACAGAATGGTTTATGCTATAAAGACAGTGAAGGCCGAATGCACATTTCCCTCATATTTTGCTGTATTATAAACTAGGTTAGGTTCAGTATTATCATTAGATTTTTTAAGCACTGAAGTTTACCATTTATGAAGATATTATCTGTTAAATTTTTTTATTAGTATATTATTACATGGAAGGAGGACATTGCCCACAATAAAATCTCCGCACTTCCTCTGGTATGCATCTTCATCATTGTACATGTGCTCTCGTGGAAAATGCCAATTGGCTAGTCTTAATTCCAATGTGGTACCTGGGATCAAGGGGTTCCCTTCGATTTACCCTTCTTCTTTTTTTTCTTAGTCTTAATTGATTCAAACTAAATGTGGATAGCCTTGTAGAGAGCTCTAGTTTTATTCGAACATGGTTAGCAGATATTAATGATTAATTGAGATTCAAATTGTTATTTAATTGTTTAATATTTGAAGTGTTAAATGATATTAATGATCTTAGTATTGTTTTGTTGGCAAGTAAAACTCCATCTTTGAGGAAACCCTTTGTGTTGCACTCTTATCATTTATTGGGTTTGGGTTTTCAGGAAGAAGCTCTTCCAACTGATAAATGATCTTCCAACCGTGTTTGAAGTTGTGACTGGAGCAGTTAAAAACCCAAAGAATCAGGCTGAGATTCAAAAGAATGGCAGTCGAAGCAAGTCAAGTGGGAAAATGGTAAAAAACTTTAAAGTCAGTCCTTTCCTTTCGTACGATATTTTTTTAGGCATTTTGTAGAATTGGCCATTTCGACCTAATTACTTATAAAAGGGTCAATTCAGATTATGGTTTATGTCTAGTAGAGTAGTAGGTCAGACAGATAAAATATATTTAAAAGTAGGTAAAATATGAATAAGCCAAAAGTTACCCAAAATGTATTTTTAATGCATAAAATCTACTAAATCATTATATTTATTTAATAAACAGGAAGATTTTGGCTGAAGTAATCCAATTCCTGTAATCATATTTGGCATACTAGTTCTTTATATTAAAATATATATGGACAAAAGTTTTTTAGGTCATCTCGCACATTTGATCTGTTGTCCACTTGCCTAACCAGCCCACTTTGCCTATTTTGCCATTTCTTGAGTTTTGGTTTAATGAATATTATTGTTGCTAACTTTAGCAGTCACGGCCATCCGAACCTCTACCCAAGGGACTAAAGTTGACTCCACCACCTAAAGATGAGGATGGAAGCGAAGAGGAAGAAGACGATACACAAGGAGCAACCCTTTGTGGAGCATGTGGTGACAACTATTCAGATGATGAGTTTTGGATATGCTGTGATATCTGTGAAAGATGGTTCCATGGAAAATGTGTGAAAATTACACCTGCCAAAGCTGAGAATATCAAGCACTACAAATGTCCAAGTTGCGCCATAAAAAGGGCTCGTCTTCAGGTTTAAGTTTTACAAATATATAAACTTATTTCGGTTCTTTTTTGATATTCAACTCTTAACTAACAATGAAACACAAACGTGGGGGATTCATGAAGTTTATGGTATTAGGTAATACCAGAACGCCTAATTTCCAGTTTTTGTTCTTACTAGCTTTCTACCTGTGCTACACGATGGTGGTGTTTTGTGTGGGTTATTTTGGTATAAATATGGTTTAATTAGGGTGTTTACTTATAAGTGTAAGAAATGGAAGGTTGTGATCGAAGCAAGGGGTCATCCAAGGGCTTCCCTCTTTATTTTGAAATCCATTGTCTTAAAATTAAGGAGGTCTCACAAGATATATATGATTTGTATTTATATTTATATAAAATAGTATAGAACTTTGGCTATCGATTTAACACCTCGGGCAATAGCCTTTCGCTCTGATATATGTGTTGAAGCATTTATGCTAGAGGTGGCAAAATGGATGTGTTTTGAGATTAGGCAACTGGTTCGTGTTAGAATGGGTAACTTTGTGCTGGTTGGAAACTGTAATAGTTTGGAGTTCTGAACATTTTTTCATTTTCCTAATGTATCAAATAGGATTAGAAACAGTGTTTAATATAATAATATGATGATGATGATGATAATAATAATATAACTCATTGATTTTTTTTTAGGGTTAAGTACCTTTTTCGTCCATGTGGTTTCAGGAAAAACGGTCTTTCGTTCCTTCCATCAATTTTGTTTCTTTTTCATCCCTGTAGTCAAACTTTTGTTAAATCGAACTCGTCCCTGTCGTTAAGTCCCCCCATGTGCAAGTCACGTGAGGGGCATTTATGTCTTTCTCTATGTTTCTTCTTCCTGTTTGTTTCTTCTTCAGCTACCTATAACCTTTTTAACTAAATTAAATGAATTCCATACAAATTAATTCATTATATATATATATATATATATGTATAACCATTTACACAGATATCTGAATCGAAATCTATCTCCATTATGTTATCTTCTTCTTCCACATGCTTCATCTCTATATCCACATGTTTCTTCTCCGGCGAAAATACGACCAACTTCAGACAACATTATTTTTCCCGACAATAAAAAAATCAATCCACATCCAAGACAACAATATGTTCCATAGGATATAAAAAGAAATGTAAATAGATATAAAACACTACAACAAAGAAAAGATAAATAGATTCCAATAATATGTTCCCTAATTGTTATTCCATTTAAATGCTCCAGTTTTATAAAAAGAAATCCACATATCTTCCAAAAGTTGGGTTTAGAATATGATAAATAGATTTAAAGCAGTACAACAAAATCCTTTAACTAATTTACAATACAATCATAAAATCAAGATCCATCAAGCTTCCAGCACATAATCACCACCACCACCGTTGTCTTCGTAACCATCACCACCGTCACTCTACTTGAGCTCCGGTGTCTTTGTTTAGCTCGTAGTCGCTGACATCCACCGGAAGAAGGCCCTCAGGAAGTCGCAGGACACCCATCGTAGGACACCCACAAGTCCTGGTAAACGTACCAATAACAGATTCGAAAAAAAATTACAAATGAACCAAATCTGGAAAAAAAAATTCAAACTTTATTATTTTCCTTCAATACCCACTTTTTAATTCATATTTACCGTTTAGACGATGCCCAATTTGTTCATCTTCTTCGCTTTCGGGTTGGGGTTGTTGGGTGTGGTGGGATTGAAGAGGTGTTGAGACATCGGCTATGAAACTAGTGTTACATAGCAAATTGGGTGTGGTCGTGGTTGGATTGGAGAGTTGTAGAGGTTGTGAGTTTATTGATTTCACAAGGACATAAATGCCCTCACGTGACTTGCACGTGGGGGGACTTAACGACAGGGACGAGCCCGATTTAACAGAAGTTCGACTACAGGGATGAAAAAAGACCAAAATTGACGGGATGGACGAAAGACCCTTTTTTTAAAAACCACAGGGACGAAAAAGGTACTTAACCCTATAATTTACCATATAGATCTCTCAACCCTTAAAATAACTACATTACCCCTTCTACATCAATTACATTTACATTCACCACCACACCACCGTCACCCCCACCACCCGTCGCCCCCACCACGCCGCGACCTGTCAGCGCCACCGTCGCCACTCGTCGGCGCCACCACTGCCACCCGCCGCCGCCACCGCCGCTACCACCATCGCTGCTACATCGCGCGGGCATGCGTCTAGCTAGTATATAATAAAAGAAGGTTGTCCCAACTACTTATTAATCGATCAAAACTCTTTATTTTAATAAATCATAATTTGCTTATGTCATAATTGATATTAATTAACTTTATAATCCATTTCATATAATCACTATTATTTTCAACTTTACAAATAAAACGAGTGTTAAAGCAAAACGAGACACGACCACCATCAACTTTGGAAAACTACTATTAAAGCGAAATGAGACACAACCACCATCAACGTTGATCATGAATATTAAAATTCAATCAGTTCCTCCGACTAGTGTGGAAACCATCATTTCAGTTTGATATTCAGAATATTAAAACACTATGTATCAATCTTAAACTTAAAAAGTGATTGTCGAAAGACATCTAAATCGTGAATTTACTTCTTCACATGCAAAATTAAATATGCTTTGATAAAATTCAAAAATTAAAAAAAAAAACGTGTTTTATATGTAAAAGTATTGGATCTTTAAAGTTGAGCACTGTCGAACTGAAAATGGTTTATGTTTTTCACATGCATTTCTTGAAAGTGAGTATTTTAAAATGCATGAAAAGTATTTGAATTGTAACTTTGTAAGAAAGTCATATAGAAACTTCCGATTACTAGTCTACATTTTGTGTGAATACGGACAATGTATGATATAAATTTATATCTATCTCTACTATATTAACTATTAAATTTATATGTATGATATAAATGTATGACATAAATTTATATCTCTACTATATGATATAAATTTATATCTTTACTATATTAACTATTTCATAAGACATCAAAGTTTTATACTCTTATTCATTATATTTATTATTAGTATTGTATTATTATGTTAGAAGATATTAGTATTGTCCTATGATGTTATAATTGATATATTTTAGTTAAGAGAAGAAAAAAAAATGTTTTGGTATTTATTAAAAGAGATAAGGTTATTATTAATTGATATATTTTAGTTGACAATTATTAAATTTTTGGAGAAGGTTGAATAACCAGCCTTAGTGGTGGTTACTAAATTATTAAACTTAAGATAAAGATTAATTTACTTTCAAGAAAAGAAAAATTAAATCATATCATAATCATTATGAATTAATGATGCATGAAAAAAGGTTTTGGTTATCCATAAATAAAGTTACTTAACTTGAAAATGATGGATTCTAAAATTCTCTTGAAAGTGAGATTAACTTAATACATAAAAAAAAAAAAAAAGTTAATTGAGCGACTAAAGCAATTTATTACCAAAAATACGATAACTTTACAATATATTAACTCAAAAATATAACCCATAACCAAATTTATTTATCGTATGGATTAAATGTGTACTATATGTCTATATTTACTAGCATATAAAATGTCATATGGATTAATGTTTAAGACTGTCAGGAAAGAGGAGTCATATGAATTAAGCCCATTAATGTGTAGTATCTTAAAATTTATCTTTTACTGTTAGGAAATTCAGGGATTGGATTAGTATTTTGATATATAAATTATTACCTTTTTTTGTGTGTGTGTGTAATAAGTTATTGTGACAGCCCTAAGGATGTGATTATCAAATTCCTTAATATTTGAACAAATTGGCGCATCAACAAACTAATTAGTCGAGAGTTGAGAGTTTGAGACCTAAGACTATGGGACTAATTTAGTAATTTGTTGGGGTCAAGCCCAATGTGAAAATTTCTAAACCCATTAAGTTGTCTCAAACTTTTTCAATAAATCTTTTATGCACTATTAGGCCCTCCCAATGGACGCGTTTTCCTCCGCGTTCTCACACGTTCTCAGGCCACCGATGGCATCAACCTCACGTTCTCACGCGTTCTCCCCAGAACGTCGATGGCACGGCCTCGTTCTCGGCCACGTTCTGGGGGTGAATTCTCGCGAGAACGTGATAGATGTGTGTGTATTGTTTTTATATGTGTGTGTGGTGTAGGTGTATTGTGTTTTATATATGTGTGTGTATTGTTAAAAAAAAAATTGTTGTAGGTTTCTTTTCTATTCGTTTGACGAAGAAGACTTTATTAAATATATGAAGAAGAAAACTTTATCAGGTATTTTCATTTATAACCCCTGTACTATTATAGAAAATTTCATTTATAACCCTGCACTATTAGTATATTTTATTTAAATTTGTATTAGTTTTATTGTTATTTTTAATAATATTCTTAATTTAAATAAAAATGTTATTTTTATTTTATTTTATGTTTAAATAAAAATGAAAATTATGTGGTGATGATATGGAAATAGAAAGTTAGAATTTGGGGAGAATGGTGCTATTGTTGGTAGGGGGTAAATTCTGAAAAGAAGAAATGATGTGGCACTGATGTGGCAATGAAAATTTGAGAATTTGGTGGTATGGTTGGGAATGGCCTTATTATCACATTCTACAATTTGTTCGATCACATTTTCCATTTTAGAAAGAAAATAGTTTAAATTAACAAAAGCTGGAGATATTGAGTTTTATGCATGTTTAGGATGATGACAGTCATGCCTTCATGCCCAGTCCATACCTAGTCATCCACCAATAATATCATGTCATATCATTTCATGCTTCTCTCATGCCTCAACATGCCCAACCAATGACAACCATGTCTCAACATGCCTCATCTAATTTTATTTTTTATATTCATAATTATATTTAAACAATTTAATAAAACATAATATTTCAATAATTATATAAATATAAAAATTGTGTCCAAATTTAAAAGAAAACTATAAAAATCATATATTAGCCAAACTATAATCAAGTGGTGCATATTTTTACCCAAAATAAAATATGCATACACATAACAATATAGGGGGTTAATTGTAATATTCGATAGTTGTAAGAGATATAAAGGAAAATGCATATAAAAGTAAAAAAATATCATGTATTATTATAGTTCATCTTCTTCGTCTGTGTTAACCACGATCATGTGCATAAAACCTTTTTTTTTAAATTCCAAACGGTCAAAAAAAAAAGAATTTAATGGGGGTAAAGAGCCGTTGGAAACGGTCAAAAAAACCATGCCTCCTTCCATGCCTCTACGACAACCTTTGATGCTCCCCTCCATGCCTAGCTCATGCCTTAACGTTGGCGACGGTGTTGCCGCTAGGCATGGGGCGGCACGCCGCCCATGCCGCCTCCATTGCCATCAACCTTAGGGTGAAAACAATGATATGTCATTTTTGTTGCAATTGCTATATAAGATATATATATGACGATATCGTACTTTAAAAATTTTTTTATTGCTTCTCCTCCATGTGAATACTTGGAAATAACAAAAATACATCGAACATAACATTCATGTGTGCACTTATTGAGAAACAAAATGAACATCTACAAGTTACCATGAAGCTATATTTCATACCAGAAATATACTCACACAATGCGTCGTGGTGAATGAGTTCTTAATTTTTAATAATTGTCAGCCTAAATCAAATTTAAAAACAAAAATTTGTAAACTTTGATTAGTATATGGGGCAAAGGGTGACAGTGACTGGCGGCCAGGTTCGTTGACCGTTGCCTTTGGATTTTTGAATTTGAATATTTAAAAATGGTAATAATTAGGTAAATATATTCTCATTTATTAATAAAAGCCCGATAATAAATTTACTGATCTTAAAATTTAAAATTGAGTTCCATGTAAAGTAAAGATATAAAGATTGTGATTTAAATTTTTTGAATTTTAAGACGAATGTCAGCCTCTTTATATATTAGTATAGAAGTATAGATATAGATATGGCTAATTATTTGGAAAGTATCTCAACTATTTACCTTTTGTTGTATTAAGGTCCTGACTTCTAAACCGTAAAACGTGAGGTTGGAAACCGGATAAAGTTAAGTTCGTGGGGTCGTGACCGGATTAGGCTGATGTGTATCCGGTTGCCTTTGAATTTTAAACACCTCATCATCCATATTGGCTTCCACGTTGGATATTATCTCAATATATACTAAAACAGGATTCTGAAGAAGGTCCTGGAGCCACCAGAACCCCTTTGTTTCCCGCCTTTCTCTCCTATTTAATAACATTTCTTCTTTTCTTTTTTCCTTTTTTTTATTTACCTTTTTTTAACATTTACAATATTAGATAATATATATCTTATACTCTATTATATACTTTATAATATATCTTTATCTTAATCAAAA
>JAOEHQ010035149.1:0-12854 GCA_025447715.1 Asclepias incarnata | reverse complement strand
GGGTCCTCCCCGACCCGATTTTTTTGCACGGCTGGTGCTTACCTTTTGGGGTGTTTTATCCCGTTTCAAATTCCTAGATCAAAACCACCTTATCGGTCTAAACTAGGTTGGTATGGATTGGGCTAATTTTGACCCAACTTCTTACATGATCACAATGAGCCCAACTTTATTTTTTTTCTTTCTTTTTCTTCTTAACTATCAACTTAACGGTATTCATTACCTTTATAACCTTTTACTTTTAGAAGTTTTTTGTTTTTAATAACACTAAACAACACTTGGTCTTGCTTTTGGGCTTTTGTTATGAGCTTATATACTTTTTCTCAATAATTAGTGCGCCTTTAGATAAAGCATGCCCCCACCCAATTTTTCAAATGAATTGATCTACTAAGGTGTTTAAACATTTTCATTACTTTCTTTATTCGTTTAGTCAAAATTTTCTTTTTATATAATTTTTAATTCATCAGGATATTATCTTTTATACTTTGCACGGGTACTATGTTATCATTTTCTTACACAAGTGTTTGGTTTGAAATTAACGTCGTCACGACACCTCGTCGTACGGGTATTAAGACTAGTATTAATATAAATAAAGATGTTACACAGAAAAATAACTGAGCTTTTCAAAATAGTAGATTAGACTATCTCCAACAGTTCACACCAAACTCAGTTTTAAAGCTTCCACGTCAGCTTTTAAACTGACTTTTTACACTGAACAATTTACCTCCAACAGCTCACACCGAACTTTAGTTTTGAAACGGGATGTCATCATTTAATAATTAATTAAAAAAATACATTTTAATTAAATAAAAACCATATTTCTAACCATATTACTTTTATATTTTAATATTAAAATATAATACATTAAATAACTTTTAGAAACTCATTTACTTATAAAGATAAAAATATCCAGGTTTAAAATATATATCAAAATAAAAAATATAAGAAAGAAAAAAAAGGATGAAAATGAAAAAGTATGCAAGGTCAAATTGTTATACTGTTATACATGTGTTTTGACGATTTGAAAAAAACATATACGATTTGAAAAAAAACATATTAAATCGAAGACTGTAGCTACATAAATTAAAATTTTCCATTTTTCACTTATTCTTATAACTTGGTTTTTTTGTTTTTTTAAAAAAAAAGCCTTCACCTTGTATCCTTCAAGCCAAACCCAATAATTTTCGTCTTTGGCTTTCACCTCGACCTTTCTATAGTTTCGTCTAGGACTCCGTTGTGAAAGAAGGTTCACCTTGACTATTGGATGGTCATACATGTGAAAGTACAACAACAACAACGGTACCCAATCCCTGCATAAGCGAGGTATGGAGGAGGTAAGATGTACATAGTCTTACCTTTACCCGAAGGTAAAGAGACTGTATCCATAGGGACCTCCGGCCAAACTGGTACAGAACAAGAGGGGAGTAATGAGAAGGTAGTCATACCTGTCGGCCTCGTCTCGCATATCTGCATTAATAATACGGTGGAATACTAAAAAATAACAAATAACAAAACATACCTGTCGGCCGCGTATCCGTATCTGCATTAGATTATATGGAACAGAAAACATAGACATAAAACATATAAGCCGTAGGAGCAAATACGACAGGTAGCATGGGAAACATACATACAGGTTGTACTCAAAACATACCTATTCTTCGTAGTATTTAGTATTTACTAACTACTTATGGAGTACTGAAAAAAATATAAGGAAAAAGTGACTTGGGTCAACTCAAGCTGTACGCCTGTACCACAAATTTACTCGTTTTGAACCGCAACCCAACCCGTACATTATGCAACTCTACTCGACTACTCGTACATCACACAAGATCAAAACTAACCAAAAATCAGAGGATAAACCCAACTCTATCCTAGTGGAAAGATATGTTAGAGAAGGTAGACTACAAAACCAATATGCTGAAACTCTTCTTAAATGAAATGAATAACATGTATAAACATATATATGCAAAGAGTAAGCAACACATGTTCATAAAAAAATAACCTTTCATAAATACATGAATGTTGTGCTGTCCCATTAGTTTGTTTGTTTTTTTGTTTTTGGAACTTCAAGAAATGTAAAACAAATAGTATTTCAATTTATGTGACTCGTTATAATGATTCTATAAGTATAATCTGCAAAGCATATCCAAAAGACCAAAAGCTTCTTCTCATGCTAATAAGTATGCAGGCTTGAGCTCAACTTGTGACGTTCCAAGTCTGATTGCATATGATAATAGTTATGAATCCTAACACAAGTAACCAAGTTGCTTGAAAACATCATCGGAAAGATGGTTGAAAAACTTACCCAAAAAATCTCCGGAAAAATGAAGGATTGTTGGAACTTAGTCGGAATTCAGTTAAAATGACTATACCTTAAAATGAATATATATATATATATATATATATATATATATATAGGTCAATAAAAGAATACACGGTTGTACCGTATATTAACCAAAAGTTCATTGACATTTTAGTTCTTTAAACCCAACTAAAAAAAATCAAAATTAGATATTTCAAATACTACACAATCGGATAATCAAACTTAGAAATCGGAACTCTCTTTTACAGCTCCAAGATTCACAGTTAAAGGTTTGATGGTAATACTAATAACCAGGGTAATGAACACCACAAACCTCGAAATACAGACAAGTCTTCACATACAATCTCTCAGTCAGATTTAGGAAAAATACTATATTCGTGAATCAAACTAACCATCTTTTGAATAACCTTACAAGTTGATACAAATCCCTCTTCACTTATTTATCGAAGACATTCAACTACGAAACCTTGCCGGTTGAAAATGATACAAACAAGAACTCCATAATCAATCATTGGAGATATCGTCTGGTTCAGAAGGATCAACAAATCTCCAAATGAAGCCCAAACTGCTACCCATCATATTCATTAACACAGCAGAAACCGCAGGTGGTAATGCAACCATAGGTGAACTGAAATGTGATGCCGCTAGTACCACTCCCAAAGATGAATTCTGCATTCCAACCTGCTCCAAATGTTATCAAAAACCACCACATTTAGCAAACTTATGGCACAAGGTTGAAAAATAAGGTGTGTTTGGATGTGCGCTTTCAGATGAATTATTGTGACTTATAAGAATCAGATGATGACATTATTATTGAAGTAACGGATAGCTGTGTAAATAAATACCATAACTAGTTTTCTTTCTTACAGCAATTCGTCGTTGTTTCTCTAGATCTACACATTGACCCTATATAACTAGTATATCAAACACTTGTTCTGATGCTTTAAACGAACATCCAATTACCCCTTCAAGGATATACATAAAGCCGAGAACAGTAAATGTTCGTTTGTTAGTCTGCACAGGTTCTGACTGGTAACAGGTCAAAACATGTAACAAAAGCTACATCTTTTAAGAACATCTGAAAATGGGTTGTTGGTCAAATGTTTTAGATCAAATTTGATAATGGAACAGAAAAGATAATATGGAGTGCTCCTTTTCAAATGAATAAAAATGGGTTGTGGGTCAGGCAGGCTTTTGGGAACCTCCAAGTATTACCTCAATGGATACTGCACGTCGTTGTGGTTCTTTAAATCTAGCTAGAGTTGCTGCTATATACCTGCAGGCAGACACTTGACTTGTCAATGTCGTCACATACCCAAATACCAAAACTATTTTAGTTATGGAAAGTTTTGTCTCAGTGCACATTATGCAGAATTCACAAAATACAATAAACATGTTAGCAATGATTAGTGTGTTTCCGTTACAGTAATTCTATGCATGTAATACGGAAGTTATTTGGATGTGGCTTTTGTAACTAATTATGTGATATCAAAGAGTTAGAATCACAAAATTAGCGGTTATGGAACGGGCTGCAAGAGACATTATTTGGATGTGGAAATCAGATAATAGTTCGAGTGTTTGACAATAATGATTATTCAGACAACTAATAAATGGAATGATTAAACAAAGGAAATTCTTATATATTATCAAAGTTTAACCTATGAGTATGACATTTTATTTCATAGCAACCACATATGCCGACAAAAAAAAAAAAACTTTGTAACCATCTAAAACTTCGACACTTGACCTTTGTCAATATTAACAACGTGAAGTATAGATGAAAAATAACAAAACTAAAGCAGGGATATATGATTGGTTTTGTGGCAGTTGGCATAAAAATAATATCCAAATTTGATTACTTAAATAGATAACCAAACTAAAAATAAATAATTTTAATTACTCGCAATAATCAGATAAGTAGTTTCATGTGGCACATCCAAACACCCCTGGTATTTTGCATATGTGATTATAAACCAAAGTGGATTAACAAGATCCTCTTAAAGGAGGCACATACATGACAAGCAAAAGTTGGCTACACAGTGTAAAAGTAGCAAAAATGATAGAAAAGGTGCACGTCTTACCCAACAAAGAAACCTGCAAAATGAAGTAAAAACACTGAAAGCGTGACCATTCCCATTTCACATGACAAAAAGGCTCGAGCGTAAAGAAGGGGGGAGGAATTGGATGATAATGATGTGAGAACCATCGAAGACTTCAAACGGCCAACATTTTCGGAAAATACACTGAAAAATCAGAGAGAAAACCAAAATAAATCAATGACAGTTCCATATGGATATGTATGTTTTGTGTAAGGCAATACCTGCAAGCCAGTAGAGAGGAGGTCAAAACAGCTAGTAGTGGTGCAAAAGGTAGTGCAGTTTTTACAGTCCGGGGAAAGGTGCTTTGCAGATAAGACCCCAGCAAAACAGGCGCAACAACCACCTTCAGGGTAAAACGGTGGAGATCGTTTAGCTTAATGTATTCCATTGGCTTCACATAAAGATGTAAACTACAACTTTTGAGGTCGAACAAGTTTTGCGTGGAAAAATTTACCGAGTACTTTGTTACAAATTAATACCAAGTTTTTTCCTTTTTTTAATTGTAATTAGCAATTTTTTTTGAAATTTATTAAAAAAAGGTACCAATCTTGTCGTTGAACATTGGTAAACTACAGAAAATGACAATGCAATGTTCATGATTATATCACTTGCATGCTTTAGTAGCCTTACCCAAAAAATAAAAAATCATCAACCACCCATAGATCTCACCGAAAACCAAAATCAACAAGTTAAAATAAAGTTTATGATTAGATTAACAAACTGAGAAGAGAATCAAGACATGCGCAATAACTATGGCTATGCGGAAGCATGTTGAAAATAATTTTGTAGTTGAAATATAAAAGTTAAAAGAATACGAAACTGGTAATGATCATTTTACGTATACTGGCTTAATAAATAGCCAGTTTGACCACAACTCGATGGAAAATTCTTAGCACTACAGTAAATTAATTACCTGCAAGGTGCTGACGGAAAGTTTGATGGCATCGACATGAATATAAGTTCCAGCCAAAACCATTGTCAAAATAGGAGTAAGAATCACTGCTCCAAGAGTACTACATACCGTCATTACAATAGACAATGGTACATCTCCTTGAGCAATCAAGGTAACCTGTTACACTATCACAAGATAAAGAAATGTGTCTATAAATGAAAATAATGGCAAAAAAATACTACAAAATGAAACAAGTGAAAAGATGAAATAGATTTTCCCGAGATTACTCAACTGTATTGTTACTGAGGTTCCTTTTAAGTCATAAATGATGTTGTGATCAAATTATTCAATCGATATTATTTTGTTTTATTAAATATTACTTTTTTTTATTTTTATTTTTTAGAACGGCTATTAAATATTACTTTTATCAACCCATAAAATAACGATTACATTTCATTAAGGACTAATTAATACTGATTTCCCATTGATACCACTTATCAAACAGTAATTTTCATGTGGGACGAAGTTCTCAAAGAGCTTCTGAATTATTTAGCACGAGTTGAGACTTGGGGTTGAGAAACAATGCTTACCACATTAGAGGCCGTACCTCCAGGGCAACAAGAAAGCAATATCAGACCAACTGAAAGAGACGGTGAGAGCCCCAACAATCTGCTTATCAGAAATCCAAAAGCCGGCATAATTGTGTACTGACAAGCACATCCAAAGACTATCTACAAAGAAAATGTGATCAGTTTAAGAACAATTTTTCAGTAATTAGATCTGAACAAAGTATTATATCATTTTATCTTGAAACGCGCATATTCAAAAAGTGACAAAAAAATGATCTTTCATAAAGAAACAAATATGGAATTTATTCTTAGAGATTTGATCCCAGTCCAGTCTTTTGGTAACATATAAGTTCAAACTTTATACACATATAAACGCAAATTTGACAAATGAAAAAACCATATGTTCAAACACGAATATTCACAATGCTAGAACAAAGGACACTAATATTGTTCGAACCCCTGGTTTCGTGTTGTAATGGTCGACACATGTTTAATCTTGCTGCTGGTTATTCAACTCTGTAAACTGGGTGAACTAGACAAGAGTCAAACCAGGAACTAGGAAGTCCAAGTTCAACCAATACATCAAGTTTTAAAATATTTTATCAGCTTTTCGAGATAAACTCAAATGTCCAATAAAAACAAGCATAGCCCAACATAAATTCACTTATAATCTTTTCATTCCACTAAAAGGGAAATAAACTTTGATTCTTTAAGGTCATCGATCATCTAGTGTGTACAACTAATGTTTATACATTTGTTTTTATATTATACATACATACATACATAATTTGAACATCAACACTTTTCAAGATAAATGCTAACGTCTAAGACTACAAAACATTACGAAACAACATAAATTCGTTTATAATCCTCTATTCCACAAAAGAAATGAACTTTGACCATCATAATTCAATAAAGTCAAACAAGTCATGAACTTTATAGTAAACTTAACTCCAAGTTTCATCTATTTCTAGCACTTGAAACATAATTCAATCTAGTTTCTTGAAACATACTAAACGAACCCACATCAATTCCTTAACTGCAAACCAATTACATTGACCCAAGTGTGTGGGAAGATGTAGCATAAAAGCAGATGTCAAACGTTCAAATCCGCGACCCATTTCCTTTAACCTATAGTGTTACATGATTTAAATATCTCATGTAGACCGTGGGACAGGTCAGTGGGAGCAAATAATGAGTCACTTATCCAAAAAAGCCAAATTACCAAAATTTCAAAGATTCCAAGAAAACTTACAGAAAGAGGTCTTTCCAAGAACAAACCGACCAAATCTTGAAACTCCAACGTAAGACCCATAGACAACATAATAAACCCAAGTGACAAACTATAAGAATGAGGTGCTCTTTCTACAAACCAAGAAAAAGTTGAAGGCTTTAAAAAAGCAACAACACCTCCAAGTGCCACATATACAGGATACAAGCTTGCTAATCCTGATAGCATATTTTCCCATTTGGGATGATGACGAATTACAGTTGGTTGTGATGATTGTCCTGAGTTTTGTTGGATTGATTTGATTTTAAAGATTTTGGGTTTTATTGGAAGATGGTTTTGGAAAATGGGTTTGGTTGATTTGAGAAGTGGGATTCGGATTGTTGAATTATTGTGTTTTTGGAAATGCAGAGTGAGTTGTGGTTCTTGTGGACAGAGGTAAAGAGCAGAGAGTGACATTGCCATTGTGTGTTCTTTTTTTTTTTCTTTTTTTTCCTTTCTCTGGCAATAAATTTTTGTGGAGTGACATTGGTACATATCATATGTGGTTTTATTTATTATTATTATTATTATTATTTTAAAAAACTACTGTATCGGTTTACTCATAAAACTAAAATTATAAAACAAGAAATAAATTGGAATGTGAAGGCAACCAATGTAGTTAACACTTAACACTGAAGCTAAGGTGGTGGGCCGCACTAACATTTTTTTATTCTTTCTTTTTTGTTTTAAGATTATATTTAACAATTTATTTTTTTAATCTAAATTTTTTCTTGTCACGTTAACATCATTTTCTCATTTTTTTTCTTTTTGTTTTTTCGTGTTAACAATTCACCTTTAAATTTAACACCTCACTATACCTCACAATACTACAATACTAAATGTAAGACCGGTATAGAAACACGGTTTGTCAATAGGCAATTGATACAAATATGTCGTATGTATTTGTGATCGTTAACAAAAAAAATTCGATTTAATGATTGATTATATTAATTGTTTGTTTACCGGCTGTAAATTTGTTTTTGAGATATAAAACGTACTTACGTATCAAAAAAATAAAAATTAGAAGGTTAAAAAAAAAAGAAAAAAGAGGGGGTTGAAAACTCTTCATGAAGGTATTAAGAAATAAATTTTTTTAAAGACCGAATGATTTTTTTAAGAAGTAACAACTAAAAAAAAAAGAGTCTAGAGGCATTATGTATTTTTTGGATAACATTATTAGGTGTGTTTTTTTCGTAACTTTTACCAAATAAAAATCTTATGAATTAAAAAGTCTAGCCCCAAAAAGCTTCTAAAAGCCCCAAAAGGTCTTTAAAATAGAAACTTGTGTAAAGATGGTTGAAAAAAAGCCCAGCTCCTAGCCCCAGCCTCAAGCTCCAAATCCAAGCCTCATACCATAACCCCAACTCTAAGCTTTTGTGTCAAATATACCCTAAGAGGCTAAGAGTTAATTATCGATGACATATTAGATATATGTAAATTCGGTATTCGAATTTACATATAGAATTTTCAATTACTAGTGACTTTACATTTACAAATTAATATTTAGAAAATGCATACCCACTAACACACAATACATTTTGTATCCATTTGTTATAAATAATTCAGTTGGGTTAAATGATTGGTTATTAAAAAAAGAGTTAATTTCATTACATCTCCTGGGGTTTAGCATATTATCAAGTTTTATCTCTTTACTTTTTTTTTTGTCATTACATCACCCTAAGGTGACTTTTTGCTTCAATTATACACCCCACACCCTAACGTCTGTTAATGTGTCTCCGTTAAGTCCCTCATATGCATTGCACATGAGGGCATTTTCTTCCTTTTAACTCTAAACACCATCTTCTTCTTGATTATTTTCCTTTCCAGATCAACCATATATATATACTAGTCTAGTACTCGAGCGTTGCAGCGGCGACGGTTTATAACGCACGAGATGTCGTAACGTTAATAAATATACAAATATGTTGAAGAGGAAGTTTTCAGATTCTAAAACCAATGGTTATAGTTTCAGATCTTCTAGTGGGAAACAAACTGTCTAAAGAATCAATTTTTACTTCTGAGATTGTTTATCATCATTTTGTCCCGAATAAATGCAACATTGGAAGAGCATTACAAATGCAAGAAATTTATGTACAGCATCAAATGTTCAAGCTTACAGGCCAACATATGACAGCTACTTTAAACATCTTTGGAGGGAGAATTCCTTTGATATAATATACAAGAGCCACCACATGGATGACAATAAAAACCTGTAAGAAAAAAGAGTTCATTAGAGTTGACAAAAAAAATTATATAACTACTTGAAATTTGCAACTTCAATTACCACAGATGAAAAGACTTACAACCACAATTAGATGGCAGAGTATAGAAATTACACAAACATGAGAGAATTTTCTGAAGATTCAAAAAACCTGAATTTAAGACCAGATCAAGTAAACATACCTTTAAAAGACGTGCATTGCAAGTCTTTTCATTGATTGATTTCTCAACACGCCGAACCAAATAAAGTGAGAAACTAAGAACCTTGCATACACAAATTACTTGCCATAACATTGGGGTTAAGGAAATAATTACCTTGGGGTTTGTCACAAGAAGATCATCACCAACAATTTGCACCTGCTCACCAACTTCTGCTGTCATCTTTGCATAATGCTCCCAGTCATCTTGATCAAAAGGATCCTCGATCGATACAATTGGATAGTCGCTAATAAACGATTTGTAGACATTCTTCAAACTGTCACCTGATATCTTCTGTGACCCATCATTGTTCTGCACCATATGAATTTTTTTGGTATTTAGTTATGTAAAGATTTTGGATTGCAAATCTTTGAATTTGCTTACAAGTTATACCTCCTCTTTGAAATTCAGATCATAGGTTTTATGTTTGTCATCATAGAACTCAGATGCAGCAACATCCATTCCAATAACAACCTGCAATTAAACCCGTTACAAGAAGTTCAGGCTACAATGCACATTTACACCTATATATAAAGTTCAAAAAAAATAAATAAATAGAAAGACAACCTTTCCCGTGTATCCAGCCTTTGAAATTGCAGTCTTCAAAAGCTCAAGACCTTCTTTATTTTCCTGTACAACAAGTAATATACAATTATGATATGAATTCTAAACACTACAATCTCACCGAGCAGGCAGTCACCAAGACAAACAGTTGACTTACCTGAATGTTTGGAGCAAAACCACCTTCATCACCAACATTAGTGGCATCTTGACCATATTTCTTTTTGATAACTGACTGTAAGAGAGAAAAATATAAATGCAGTTATAAAATAAATTTACAACATTTTCATGACATAATCAAAGCTTATGAAAACAGTGTGGAAAAAGATACCACCTTCAAGGTATGATATACTTCAACACCCATCTTCATTGCTTCCTTAAATGACGAAGCCCCAACAGGGAGAATCATGAACTCCTGCATAGCAAGCTTGTTGCCTGCATGTGAACCTCCATTGATCACATTGAATGCTGGTACCGGCAGCACCAATGTCTTGTTTCCAGCAAGGTTTGCAATGTGCTGATGTTTAAGAAGCCAAGTAAATTATTGAAATCGTTAAAATCAGTTTGAAATACTCATTAAGGAACAACCTCGCATACCTGATAGAGAGGGATTTTCTTAACAGATGCCCCGGCTTTACACACGGCAAGTGACACTGCCAAGATAGCATTTGCACCAAGCTGACCAACAGTAAAACACGTTTAAGATATGCAGCTTTGTTTAATTAGTAACAACAATGTAATGCAAAAATCCTTTAAAACCTTCTGTTTGCACCAGCCCCATTCATTTGTAGTTCCATCTAGCTCTTGAACCATAAAGTTGTCAATTTTGGTCTGCTCTATGGGATCCTGCAAGTAAAATGGGGTCAAATTACACACCAAGTATAAACATTTCAGTAACACCGACCTTATAAGTTATTAATCAAATGACAAGAAAGTGGGGGAAAAAAAGTGCAGAGGACATACCTTGCCAATAAGAGCAGGTCCAATAATTGAGTTAACATTTGCCACAGCCTTCACAATTAATTGTAAATGATAAGTTTACTTGTTACAACTTATAATAAAAAAATAAAAAATAATAATAATAAAAAAAACCCTCCATAAGTATAGCATGGCAGCTGTTCTAAGAATTTTTGAGGTAAATAGTACCCCGATCATGAAATTATGATTGGGACAAAGACGTGACACGACGATTACAAATGATCACATTAAAGAACATAGGAAATTAAACTTGGTTCCAACAGAAAATAATAGTTTTGTGCCTAAAAGGGTATCTAAAGAACATTTGGCATGACGATACTTTGAAAGTGTAGAGATTCATTCCAAGCGTCTAGGCACACGTTTAGTCACGAGTATCACATTCATACAAAATACCACTAAAAGGTTTTTGTTAACCTTAGAATTTCATTAGTAGCTAGGCCAGCAAAAGATATCTAGTCTGAACAAATAAGTATGATTTTTATGATATCAAACTAAGTGCAATGAAAAATCTTAAAATAAATAGTACACACCTTAGAGACACCTTTACCGAGATAGTCGGAACCTCCATCTCTTAATTCCAGAGCTTCATATATACCTAAATACAAAAAAATTACACAAAACCAAAAACCCAATGAAGCCTAGGCCAAGATGCACCAATACATTATATTATACGCATACTGCATGTATCCGTTGGCCTGTGTTGTTTTGCTTGACATGGTAAGCCATATTACTTTCCATCAAAAACTGGAACTAAACGTTTTAGATATGGATTGATTATTACAACTAATATTCATATAATAATAATAATAATAATAATAATAATAATAATAATAATAATAATAATAATATAATTTGATACATTTAAAAAAACACTTATATAAAAGCCACAGTCTAACACACAATAACAAATTAACAATAATTAGTAATTGATGACCTATGATACACAACATAATAATCTGTCTATATATATAGATATAGGTACAAAACTCTATTATAGTATATAAGAAAAAAACACTCAAAAAACATTTTAAAAAAACACAGATGAAGGAAAAAAACCTGTAGAAGCACCACTTGGTACAGCAGCTCTAGCCAAAGTTCCATCAGAAAGTGTTACATCAACCTATTATTTTTCTTTATTATTATTATTAATATTCATATAATATATATATATATATATATGGCGTTTCGCAGTACCAATGTCGTACATGGATTAAGGGGTTCCATCAATCTACAAACATTATTATTACAATATAAAGAAGAGAGAGTAGAAAAAAACATACCTCAACAGTTGGATTGCCACGGCTATCGAATATCTGACGAGCCTTAATACCTTTGATTGTCACCATTCTTTTTTCCTTTTCCTTTTTTTTTTCTTTTTTTTACAGACAAGAAATATAGAAGACTGATAAAGAGGGAGAGTGTGTGTCGATGATGGTGTGTTGGAAGTTAAAGACATATTTATAGTAGTAGTTGGAGGGATCTGGGCCGTTTATGGGAAGAGTAAAGGGTTTTGATTAACGGTTGAGATTGAGTTTTCTTGGGTAAAAAGTTTATTATTGATGGGTTTTTGAGGAAGTAGTTTTAATTAATATACTAGCGAAGTTTTTGTTTATTATTACTGTGGGTTAATGTTTAAGGGAAAATGTTATATGCTGCTAACATTATACATTCTGCACACACATAAATATTTTAATGATAAAAGGGGACCCCCCTGAATTTAATGTTTCCCCTCACAAACATTCACTAA
>JAOEHQ010035138.1:0-12855 GCA_025447715.1 Asclepias incarnata | reverse complement strand
GCCCGTCTAGCTCAGTTGGTAGAGCGCAAGGCTCTTAACCTTGTGGTCGTGGGTTCGAGCCCCACGGTGGGCGATTTTTTATTTTTTATTTTTTTTTCTCTTCTTTTTCATATATTATATGGTCGGCGCATATCTTCTTCTCTTATACAAAGAAAACGTGTACGGATTGTATGTAAAATAAAATTAAAAAAATTAAAAGAAAACTTCAATCCATTCCCACAACCTTAAAAACCCCCCAATTAATCAATCAAATTCAATTCAATCAAATTTCTTTCTTTCTTTGATTGTTTGAATCGTGATTACATTTGTTATTAGGGTTTTAATTGATTGATTAAATAAAATGGCGGCAGCGTATGCGGCCTGTATCCGGGCCGGAATTAAACTCCGATCCGTCCAGGCCATCACTTCCTCATCATCTCTTTTCAAAACCACGCTTATTCCATCATCATCATCATCATCATCGCATAATTATAATAATAATGAATATAATAATAATAATCGTATTTCAGATTGCAGGAGGGGGATATCACAATTAGTTCAATCTAACGGCAAACGTTTGTTCCTTGTTGATACTCTTGCCCTTGTAATAATACTCCTCTTATTTTCCTTTTTTTTTTCTTTTAAAAAAATCCTAAATATATATGTATGTATGTGTGTGTGTGTATATATATATATATATATGTTATATCAATGTGAAATGTGATATTTAGTTTAAATGCATTTTGTAGCATTATGTAATTTGATGAATTTTTTTATTTGTTTTGCAGTAATTTTTGTAAAGTTGTTTTTGGTTAATGTTATTAGCGGTTTGACCGATTTTTGTTTTCTAGATAGAAAGATTCTAATTTGAACATAAGTAAAATAATGTACCTTTTATTTTTGCAATAAAGTTTGGATTTTTAGTCATGTAAATAGTGTTTGACTCATTTCCTTTTTAAAAAAAAAGGTTAATGTAGTGGCGGCCCGGCCCCTTATTAGGTTTTTGGTCAATATGAAAGGTGATTGATGGTTTTTTAACTTTTGTCTATGTTTTTCTAGGTTAGAAGGTTAGAAGGACAAGGAGTGCCTTCGAAACAAGCGGAAGCCATTACGTCTGCGATAACTGAGGTTTTGAATGATAGTTTGGAAAATGTGGCTCAATCTTTTGTTTCCAAGGCTGAAATGCAAAGGGTTTGTTTGTTTTTTTTCTTTTCTGGTTTCATTGTGACTTTTTTAATTGGTATCATTTGATTTTTGTTGGGTGTTTCTGGTGATTAAGTTTGTATTTGTTGTGCCTGTGCATCTTTGGTTTTTAGATTGAGATGACTCAAGATGGTAATTTGGGGAAGTTCAAGTCTCAAGTACAAAGCTCTCAGGTATATATATAGTTTAGTTATATCCGTATCACAATATTTGTGGCAAAAGGTTGATAACCGGCAACCCAAACTGGCCCACAATTGGCTGCCTATCCATAATGTGGGGCATACCTGACTTGCTCAGTGGTTGTGGCGATCGGGGTGTCCTGGCTCAAACCGAGACCTTGTGCTATTTGTGACAAAGATGCCCTCAATCCCCCACCCATTACCAACTGATTTTGGAACCCTTATCAATGTTGAAAAAATTACATTTTTGTTTGAATTAGGATGTTGTGATGTTAGTCTATGTGCTTTTGATCATCATTTGTTCTTTCCTTTTGATAATGAGCTCCGGTTCTTTATTTCTTCTTTCAGTTTGTGTTTCTGCATCAAAGATGCTACCTTTTTTTGTTCAAATACTCAAACCTGAGTTTAGTATTTGCCAAAATCTACACGAACCAAAACATGTATAGGAACAAACATTAGGCTATAGCAAGTGGTTAGGTTTATCACATGGACTCTTATTAATAAGTTTTGGTGTAGGTTTTAATTATATGTGCTGATTTTTTTAATATCTTTTTACCCGATACACATTTTATGAAAGTAATGGTTGATTATTAATCAACTATCTAAACTGTCCCTTAACAACAAGAAAAGTAGAGGAATCTTGTAGGTTTAACCAGACATTATCTATGGTCATCGACAATAGTTATTAATGGACCAAGACACGATTTTGGGGTTGTAATACTGCCGTAAAAATGAACCGTTGCATTTATTTTTGACAAAATGTGTGACTTTTTTAAAGAATAGCGAGATATTTTGTTTATTTTGGTGAATTGTCTTCCAGTTAGTTGATTTCTTTTAATTCTTTTTGCAGGAAAATCATTTTTCTTTGCTGCAACGCGAGACAGAAAAATTGAGGAATGATATAGAGAAGATGCGTAGTGAGTTGAGGTATGCATTATTGACTATTGAGTCAACTTTGCACCATATGATTTGGTGATTAGACAAACCTTCAAATTATTTTGTATTGAAATCGGTGATTACTGATTTTCATGTTGACGCAGGTATGAAATTGACAAAGTCACTGCTGGACAGCGTCTAGATTTGAATCTCGAGAGGGGGTAATTAGATGTGTTTTTTTTTACTTATTTTGAAGAATAAAACCACTCTTTTATGAACAATGATTTTTGTGCATAGTTCATCTGAAGTTGACTGATGGTTTACCGTCAATCTTATATTCTTAGTGATCAATGAATGCAGGAGAATTCGCGATGAACTAGCAAACCAAAACCAAGAAACTACTAACCTTACAAACAAACTTGATCGAGTGAGTAAACATTACCTTTTTTACTAGCAGTTGGCAAAATACCTACTTTGACCAAATGTTGACTTTTTATCTTTGTATATGCATCCAGGAAATTCATTCACTAAGGGCTCAGCTAGAAGCAGCGAAATACGATGTGATCAAGTACTGCATAGGTACCCTCGTCTCAATTTCTGCTGTTGGTTTGGCCGTGCTCCGTATACTCATGTAAACTGTCATCTTTGCTAATTGATTGTAACAATTAGCATTAACACATAGAAAAATATCAGTTTCACGCGTTTTATTTGTTCGTGATCAGTTGATGATGATAATGTAGCATAACTGTACTAATCTTACCATTGTTCTTGCACAAATGGCAAGACTTGGTAGATGTTGTATCTTTTTTAGAATTTGAAATATCTCTTTTTCTTGGTTTTTAACAAGCATCGATGTAAACTGGGAAAATAATTTTTGATATTTGTTTGTAGTTGCTTGTCAAAACTATATATTAGTGTCTACAAGTAGTCTAGGAATGAAGGATGAGAACGGAATAAACGGGTTAGAGTAATAAGCTTACCCGTAACCATGAATTTTTGCTTCTTTTCATCTCGTTGCTGGTTGTCTATAAATGTTGTTTGATTGGGCTGTAAGAGCATCATGTCGACTAATAACATTCCTTATTTAACCATATCTAACGGGTAAGGGAAAAATAAAAACAACATACAACGATGCCCACGTCGAACAGCCCAGTATGATTCCTGAATGATGCCGGATACGAAGCCAGACAAAGTAGAGCACCACCATATCGAATGCTCTAGCGCTTCAACATTTGCCTCTAAACTAAAATATATATTTTATAATTTGCTCTTTCATGTAGCGAGTGTTTCTTCATTCCTGATGAAAAGAATGAAAATTCAATTTTGATGGGTATGGTGTGCTAAAATTAGCAATGTCTGATTTCTGCTGAAAAGTATTAAAATTCAATCTTGGTGAATGGTTGTGCTATGATTAGTGATGTCGGATTCCTGCATATATAAGTATGCATTACCATCCTCTCATTCTTGTATCTAGTCTCTGGTGGCGTTTTTTCCTCTAAACTACTTTATTAGCTATCGTAGCTAATGAGTAACTACCGCAACATCTCTGACATAATAACATAGTAATCATGGATTAAAGTTAGTAAGTTACCACAAAAGCTTTACAATTATATCCAAAATTAATAAAGAAATATATGGTTAGCCTATTTGATCGAGGCTCTTGCTTCTTGAGTTAGAGACCAAGGTTCAATGACTCGATCCTTGGTATGGGTAATTAAGTTGTATTTGGGGTAGTTTAGTTGTAGATATATTTGTTGTTAAAAAAAAAAAAGAAATATATATTACTAGATAATATATATTTCATTTTTGTTTGGGTTGGATTTGGAAACCCGACCTAATCCAAACCGAATAACTCGAATCCAAATAACCCAAATCTTTATTCGGTTTAGGTTACGCATTAGATTATATTTCTTAAAACCCAAATAACCAGAAACTGATTAACACCCCTAAATCTAGAAGGATTTATACAATCATATACAAGGTCGATTATTTTAGTTTTTTTGGCAAAAAGTCCGTGACTCCGTGGTTACAAGTTGGGCTATAAACTCACGAGCTGCTTGACTGGTTAAAAGCTTAATTCGAGGTAATTTTGTATTCCATAACAAACTGCCTCCAATTTGGTTGTTTATTGTTTGGCGCCTATAGACAATGAGTTAAAAAAAATCTAAATGCACCAGCCGGGAATCGAACCCGGGTCTGTACCGTGGCAGGGTACTATTCTACCACTAGACCACTGGTGCCTTGTTGTCTATGTTCTTAAAGTATATCTTATATTGACGAATTGATTTGTTAAAAAATGTCCAAAGATTTTGCAAAGATTTGTAACAAAAAATGTATAATCAACCTTATAAATAAGATTTTTCTTACCCTGCTTAGATACCAATTTTGACATGCATTATCGAACAAGGCTACACTTATAACTTCCCAATAAAACTTGTAAATTTTTTTATTTTTTTTTACATATCAGGTTTAATTATCATTGACAGTCGTTATAAAATGTTGATATCTGTTTGACTATCAATGAATAGTCGCTATAAAATGTTGATGATATTTATGGTTCACAAGTCTTTTCAGTTTTGCCCGACAACATATGTTTTATGAACAATAAAAATAAATAATTCTTAGGTTATGTCAAAATCAAACATTATATTTAAATAGTAGAAACAAAACTTGTAACAGATATTCATTTAAACTACTTGATCATAGATCAAATGGTTACCTGTCACTGCTTATGTAAAGCTCCATTGTGGGGGGAGCCTAACAAAAAAATTGGCACGGGTTTTCTATCGTCGTCTCAGACCGAATTTAATCGACTCCATGTGATGGTATCCACTCAGGTGCACTTACCTTGGTACACTAAAACCTTACAAGATAGTTGTATAGATACTAATACGATACAAAGGATTAAAGAGTTCCTTCCAATTTACTTTTTTTCCACGATAATGGAAGGGATAACATGATAATCAAAATTGTTGTACAAAACAAATCCCTCAAACAAGTATGATATGTCATTCTTTTAAAGTTATAATAACAAATTTAATTTATTTATTTTTAATTTTTATTTAAAAGACAACTATACAATCCACATATATATTTATAAAATTATCTGTCATGAAACTAAAACCCATCATAAATACCAAGCCAAAGCCCAAGGGTAATAACAAATTTAATTGATCATCATTTTCACATCATCTTGTAGCGTTGATATGTCAAAACGATAAATTCGTCATAAAAAAAAAACACAAGTTAGACTACCAAGAACATACAAATACTTCTATCATGTGATATCATCGATGGAATAGATTTATGTTCCACAAGACTCGGTAATGCAGCAACCATGTTTATGTATAATGATATATATTACATTACATTACATATCTACACAACTGCATATTTATGGGGAAGCATATGTATAGATATATATATATATATATATATATCATGGAACATGAGAAGGATTGACATTTTTGACAAGAGTACATGATTAGAGGATCCGGGGAACGAGAAGGGCACACTTTAAATGGATACTCTTCTTCTCATGATTTGGAAGTGATGCGACAACTGCTTATCCAGTCAAACGTTCTTCCACTAGTCTATGCTTACGTTAACTATTTATGCAAGAATCGTCGCACATACTTGTCATTGATCTCAAACACAAAACACATACCCCGTATCTACCAATTTAAAAGATCAGATAAGATGACATGCACGAAGTAATTTTATATAAGAATATCTGTTTTTATCGGAAATGAAATATGAAGGTCTGATTACCTCAATTAAACAACTTGAAGGAAGTGAAACCATCTGCCCATGAGCAATTTCTTTGCCATTTAATGAGATTGAATTCGCCCCAAGATTTTTGAGACTGAATCCGTTTGTTTCCATCTTTATGATAGCCTGGGTAGATAAACAAAGCAAGCTAAATAATATGTCTGATCTATTTCAGAAAACACAGATTTCTGACTGATTGAGGTTTAGCATCTTAAGAGAAAACTGTAGGATTAGAAGACAGATTCATGTGACACCTTTTATTTTTGGAATTTTTACAGGGTTGAAAACTTAAAATAGTCCTTTTAAGATTCTCACCTGCCGCCTAGATATCTTGTTGGCACGCCCTTCTTTTCTTAGATCAATATCAACCTCAGTGTCATCAGTCGATCTTCCAACTGTAACCTGCAAAACAGATTCTAATGTTTCAGGATCTCGGCTTCAATTTTAAGAAAAAGAGAATAAAAATGATCGATGGATCATCTCACAAATCATATCAGCCATGTGATCATTGGTAACTAAGTTGAAAAATATCAGAAGTCCATTTTTTACTAACTGACAAGTGGGCAAGATGTTATCCTGAATTCAAGGATGTGAACCAAAATCGATTCCTTGGATGTTTGGCATCCTTGCCAAAACTATGCTACTCAGACCACTGCGGAACAGTGGCTGCCTAGTCCCTTGACAAAAAAAAATGATAAGACTTCAATAAAGTACATAAAAATATAATCTTAATGTGGAAAATTGGCAGGCTGTTTGACCAGTCTAAACAGGTAATTATCACATTATCCATCTTTTTTTTAATAAACAAAGATGTTCTAAATATGAATAAAAGAAAAAAAGAAAAAAGATTACGACAAGACTAATCTAGCATTACTTGATAGCAATTTAGGATGTCTTTATCATTTAATGCATTTGAATACATTTTGGATGATTTTCACCCGTTTGACCCGCTTCCTATTCAGTTCAATCGTTTAGCTTAATCCATTTGGGCCCGTTAAAGATAAAGCATAACCAAGTGGACTTTATAGGTAAATAGGTTGAAACTGCAACCTCTGGAGATATTGCATTTAGCTCTAAATGATGTTGGAAAGTTCACAGAGATGGTAAATATTCAACATCCATGATAGTTAGCATTCCATGTCAATATAGAGGTAGAAAACTGGCTATGCATAAGTAACTATACAACAGCTAATATCACCAATGGACCCCCTACAACATCTCCAGAGCTAACCTTTCTTTACTCACATCGTTAATCCTAACAACTTTACAGCAAAGGAAAAATATGACATAGTTGTAGTCGATTACTGCTTCATGAATGAACACGGGAAAAAAAGCTGAGCTGTGTATTTCCCATATTACCATGCAAATGAGATGCTCATTAGGACAAATGATAAGTAGCTAAGTTTCCAATATAGGTAGTCACTAATCAGATATCACTAGACTTTACAACATAACCTAGCATGAGTGTAACAAATTTCCATCAAAACAGAGAAACTAATCTGAAGCTTTCATCAGAGTTATACCTCAGTTTTCTTCATATAGTACTTCAGACGACGGCCATAAAAGATGGCAAGGGCTCCCTGAGATGACATGGCTCTTTGGAATGAAGAACGTGCAGCCTGTTCTAGCCTCATTATCATCCTTTTAGTACCCTCGTTTTGATATCTCGCAACTGCAAAATGGGACAAAACCAACAATATATAAAAACAAGCAAACAAGAAGCGTGTATACCATATGTTATGCACATCTCTTATGTATGTGATAAGCTTTATCGGAACTAATTTTTTAACTTCATAAAAATCTAAGCACTTTTTATCTCTATAATTTACATTGTGATTAAGTAGGTTATCCACTTCTAACAAAAAACTAAAAAGAGGTACCCAGAAGCTTACTTTCACTTGTGATACATGACTCCTGAGAATGGGCCAAGTCCATTTCAAGTATCTGAAAGAGTACATCAGCTATTAAACGGAATATCTCAAATTGCAATGAAAATATAAAAAACAAGGTCCCAATACTTTACCATAGCTTCAACGTCGGAAAAGTAAGGTATGTCACCATCACTATCGGAGTTCTTCAGATCATCAATATGAGAATCATCCATTGCTTCTGGATCTATCATTTTGACGGAACCAACTTCTATAGGTAATGGCATCTTGCTATATATTGCTGGGCTGCCTAAACCCTGTTCACAACAAAATATACCTTCAGAGACAAAGTTGTAATAATATACTACTGAAAGTTGTGATTAAAGCATTTATACTATGCAATCAAAGTTACAATACCCGAAGTTCAGCTTTACTAGCACCTTCCTCCAGGAGTCCATTCACGTTAATTTCTAGAGCTGTATGCATGGGCCTAGTTTGACTAGGAATTCTAGGATTATTAGGCTTCCCAGGAAGTGGGGCTGGATATTCAGCATCAGATGACTCGTGTTTGAATGCAGAACCAACAGGTAATGCACTTGGTCCACCTGCATGTGACTCTGTGAAACATGGTTCAGGGTCTTTACCTTTTTTATCTGAAATTGGCCCCTGTTCACAATCCTTCTCATGGGATGAAGAGGGTGATGGACCAATAGCATCTGTAGCAATTTGCAGTCCGACTGAATGAGCAAATTGAGTAGATGGGTGAATCAGTAAGAAAATATCATCATTGCATGGTATGTCAGGGTCTTCCATATTTAGAGTGCACAAAATTTGCCCTTCAGTTAGCTGAAGAGAATCGAGCTGCGATGCAGATGTTGACGGTACATCAACCTCCTGATACTGATCACTATGAAATGATGTATCTTTTAATTCTTCTGAATGTTGAATACTGGGAATTGTGGTAGCATCAGCATTGTACAAATCAGCTTCTACTACATCCTTGGGAATATCGTGCATTGGATCTTTCACATCTACATCCATGAAAAGAAGATCATCCTCATTTGAGAAGTTGAGAAGAGAATCT
The DNA here is from genome assembly GCA_025447715.1 of Asclepias incarnata. Lineage (NCBI taxonomy): Eukaryota > Viridiplantae > Streptophyta > Magnoliopsida > Gentianales > Apocynaceae > Asclepias > Asclepias incarnata. Next base: position 3,895 of record JAOEHQ010035138.1, on the reverse strand, counting down.
GGTAAATCTGCAAATTCACCATCCTGAACACCACCAGTATTGATAAAACCATTAGATCTATCTCCCAAAAGGGACTCCTGGTGGGGCCCATCATACCCTGGTGAGCTCTTACTTCCTCTTCTCTGCTCACAATCCTCAGGAAGTACCAATGTTTCTTCTGCAACCTGATGACTTTCGGCATTGTTCTCGTCAACTGGCATGTCAGGGGCAGAAATGTCTTCTAATGCCTTCCAGAGTGGCAGTCTAGTTGATGGAGATGAAAATCCTAATGTGTGAAATGAAGCACTACCGTCTGAAACAGGAGAGTTAAAATGGTGTTTTCCTCCAAATCCAGTTGATTTATCTGTTTTGGGAAGGTTTTCATTAGGAGTAGTCTCAGACAGTCCTGGCTCATCAGTACAGTTGGCATTTTTCATTTCAATATTTGGATCGATAGAACCCATCAAATCATTACGTGAAGGGGAAACAGCTTCAGTAAATTTATATAATCCATCTTCCCTCATGGATCCATTTATAAAATCATTTTCCGCTGACTTATGGCATCCTTCCACATGAAAAGCAGTAGCTGGACTATCAACAACGGTAGTAGTGGTAGTAGTAGCAATGGTACCTATTGATTCTGGAAAAGCCTGGCGCAAGATCTCAAAATCGTTTTCCTCAAACCCTAGATTTTTTGCAAGACAATCATCTAGCATGGCATTGCCACCATGAGCATTGTGATTAGTTGTAACATTATGTTCTTGGTGGTTGTAGTTTTGAAGGTTGCGTTCTTCAAAAAATCCGAGATTTGGAGAGCTAAAAAACTCATTTTTTATTCTCTTCCGCATAGCATAATAATGTCTGCGGATGCTTCCAAATTTTCTCTTCTCAGGGACCTTCTCACTTCCTTTCAAACTGTCCAATCTAGATTTTGTTGATGGATTAGAACCGGATACTTCAAGTTCAGCCATACGAGCAGAAGCTTGAACAGAAACATCAGGATCATAGAGAAGAGAATACCACCGATCTCGAAGTTCACGAAATGTAAATCTGCGGGAAAACTTTACTGCCCCTTTAGCAAGTGCTTCAAGAGAAGCTCCAGCCTGTGAAAGTAAACAAACAAAAAACTAAGAGCACATATTGACAGAGAAAATTTTTTAGAAGGCAATCATACACAAAATCCACACATATGTACATCATGTCCACCATGGAACTAAGACTCACAACCTATTGGTTGATGGGTCATCAAACATACCACCAGGACCAAGGCCCATGGGTTGTATTGACATAGAAATAAACAGCTACATTAGCATATTATATTGAAAAAGCACCAAAAGAATATGTGTTTACTAGGTGGATTAGATGTACTCGTATGTAACTGAGCCAGAGTTACATGGGTTTATTTCTTAAAATAAAAATCAGATGAGTTACGCTTTTTGTATTTTCAAAACTGTGGTCAACAATATTTCACACAGGAAGACATCATATAATCAGCCCGGATTATTAAACAGAGCCATCTTAGATGAACATAAGATGTAGGTAAATCTTTATTAAAACAATATATCTACAATCAACATTGATCACTATCGAGCACAGCACAATAATAGATTTCTTAAAGAAGAATCTTGAAAGTTATTTCATCAATGTTCCAAAATACCAAAGACCAACTAGCAGCTGTCTTGCCAAAGCGTTTGCCAAGTTCAAGTTTCAAAAGATCATATGCAGGTTAGGCATGAATAATATCTAATTTGCAGATGAAGGGAGTGCTGGAAATAAAATTTGAGGGCTGTTAATATTTTATGTATTTAAGAAGGGTTTCCAGAATAGTCGACTACTCAACTTCCCAAGAATAGATTGGTAATTGCTTGTTTACATTCTTAGATTTGAGAATAACAAATGAAAAGATCTTGAACTTTTGTAAAGAAAATCCGCTACCAAAAACGATTTCCACCTCGAGAACCTACCCATTCACTTCCATTAATAGAAAGTACATACATGAACCAAATACCTATTTATTGTGAATCTCTTTATTCTCTCTTATACTATTTAGAGAGACGCAATGATGATCATAATGGAGATAAACAAAACAATCAACACATTAGCCTATTTGTTAAAGTGAATTGTCATCAAGCTATATGTTTGCTTCCCTTTCTGTCTTTCATGTGTGTGAATCAACTTGCAACGTAACTAATAAAGCCTAGCTAGATTGAAACAATTATTAACCACAATATGAGGAAGAACAACATGCAAGGGCAAAAAAGAAGCTCCTTGGATTGAATAAGACACATGCTAGACACAAAAAGAACAAACCTACATACAAACTAGTGTTCCTCGTAGAAGCACTAAGGAAATTTGGGAGAGCATCTAATAAGATATATAATACATTGAAGCAATACTTACTAAAACATATATATATATATATATATCCCTCGGTTTATTTCCCAAACCTTCCAGATTTGTTAATATCAATGAAACCAGAGAGACAACACTTGACCCAAGTTCCATTTTCAAGAACTTGTGAACGAGACAATCCTATGGTGCACATTGTTTAAAGTGATCTTAAAATTCCATCGCCCATTCGATGCACCATAATCAAGTAATCAACAAAAAGAAGTTTCCTCGAGTTGACATAAGATCTTGAGTTGGTGCTTTGATAGCGTTTATTTCACCAAAAAGTCCTCTATTTTCTTACACAAATACAACTAGCATTAATCTCTTCTGATACTCGAACACTCCTTATATTTCTAACAATCCTATATTTTCACCACTCACAGTTTCACTCTTATATTACTGATCAGAAGATCCACATATTTTTCAGATCTTCATTACACTATTATCGTACATGAAGCCAGCCGATTCCACACACTAATAGTTCAAAAGCTACTTATAGAAGATCTACTTTCTAATTTAGCTAGATTCACATATGCCGACAAACATACTTACATGAACATCACATACATCAATATAATTAGGTCTTATCTCAATCTTCTATGAAATTTATAATAAAAATAAAAAATCATCATTATTCCACGGTTAAATACCTATGCACCGAATGATACGAATTTGTTTTCATACACATTTTACACACACATGTATGTGTTCACACACGCGTATGCATACATTAGCGCCAATAATCTATAACTGCATGCACAATTATGAATACTATCTCTAATCTAAACACCAGAAATATATTTATATAATAATTCAAATTTATAACAAATTTGTTTTAAAAAGAATTTATATTCACTGACAATAAATAATAAAAATTCATGAGTTATATATATATATATACATATACAAATTTTTATGTAATTATATTCCATCAATGAAATCATGATATAACAGTAACCTAAAAAACATATATAGAAAAAATATTTAAAAAAAAAAAACCTAGACTAGTAAAAAATAAAATTAAAAAATAAAAAGGTAAAAAAAAAGGAAACCTCAATAGAATTCTTGAGCAGAAGGTCATCTTCAGGAATCCATGGAGAAGAAACAGAAGTCATCTTCTCCAATTAAACCCTAAATTCACAGTCAGTAACTTTCAGTTAATTATTATTTTAAATAAATTGGACAGAAATGAAGGTGTCTTTGAAGGTTACGCTCAGATTAGGAGCATTGAGTGAGAGAATAAAGCGGAAATTTTTGTTGAGCGCGGGTAATCCTTTTTCTGACGAGCAAAACCAGTGTTCATTTTTTTTTAGAGGGGAACAGGTTTTTTTTTTTGCTTTTTTTTTTCCTTAATTAATTAATGTGATATTAAATGTTGGGATAATGACCCCTGAATGCACATAACTATGGCAAAATGGTTATGTTGTGTAGCGATCTTCTAAAATGTGTATGTGATGCACCTAACTTGTAAAATTGTCCAAAAGATGTATGTTACCGGGTGAAACCTGAAAAATGACCGGTGAAG
>JAOEHQ010035127.1:0-12856 GCA_025447715.1 Asclepias incarnata | reverse complement strand
ATTCTGACCAATCGCGCCGCGATTGGGGTCCGTTTATGCATCACTTTTGTGCCGAGTCAAAAATCGCGCCACGATTATCATTGGTCGCGCCGCAGTTGAGTTAATACAAAGAATCGCGCCGCGATTTAGTACTATAAAAAAAAAAAAAAAAATTTTTTACGATTTGGGTCGAGTCGTTACATTACACTTATATATAATGTAGTTATTAATACATGTTTGATCTGTAAAATAAAATAAGGGGAAATGATCCGTAATTCAGATTTGTTAAGAAAAATTTTTCTATTTCACCCCCTGAAGTTTATTAATGTACATATTCAATTCCCGGTATGTGAGAATCGCAATATCTAAGCTTGCATAATGTTACAATACGGATGATATCCCCATAAAATAAACATTTACATTTTGAAAAATGAAAAATAAATAAATATTAGAGTATAAAAATAATAACAAAATAATAAAAAAATTATACAAAAGAAAAAGGAAATGGAAAGAAACGTTGAGACCCGATTGCATCGGATGTCAATATCATCATGTCATGTCTCATTTTGTTTGTTTGTTTCTCTTCATTTCCTTTCCTGTCTGCAACCACCACCACCACCACCACCATCACCACCACCACCCCTTTTCCCCATTTCTATTTCCCTCTGCAACTCCGTCACCATCATTCTTATATCTAATATCTATATCTATCTATCTATCTATATCTATATCTATATTTTGTTTCTTACTAAAATTAAATCTTACCCATTTTTCTTTCCATTTCTAAATCTATAAAAATGGAAGTTTCCTCTTCATCCGACAACAACAACAGCAACAACAACAATAGTAACAACACCAATTCTGAAACACAATGTTCTTCTTCTTCCGACAACTACAACAACCACCGTCTTTACCTTGTTCCTTTCAGGTTCCCCCCATCTCTGTCTTTTTTCATTTTTCAATATTTCTTTATTTTGTATGTATTAATTAATAATTATATGCGATTAGTTTTTGGGAATCTAACTAACTATGACCAATTATGCATTTAAGAAAAAAACTTTGTAAAAATATTCAAATCATGTAAAAGGGTATACGTGACACCCCATATGAGCTGTCACGTGCAAGTTTTTGATTGGTCGGATACATGATTTGAACATTTTTACAAAGTTTTTTTCTTAAATGCACAAGATCTTTGTTCGTTCCTACTATGACCATTTGGTTATAGTTAGTTACATTATCAGAAACTAATCCCTAATTATATATATGTCTATGTATATGTATATGTATGTATGTATAGGTGGTGGAAGGAAGCTGAAAAAGGGTGTTGTTGTAGCATTGATAATGTTGGTGTTGATGATCCAGAAAATGGGATTCAAGACAAGAATACGAAGAAGAAGAAGAAGAGAAGAGGGGTTTTATATGATGCAGTGCCGGCTTATGGTGGTCCAATGAAGATTTTTATTAATAATATTTTTAAATCAGATCTCTCTTTTAATCTTGCTCTTGCTAATCTTAATCATAATGATATTGCTGATGATGCTAAAGAGGATAGTCAAGTAGATGTAGATGTAGATGTTGATGTAGATGATGTCAATGGAATTTCGGGTCGTAGAAATTTCGCATTGGTTTCTGCTGATATGTGGCTTCAAGCACTTAAATGGTTTGTGTTTTTTATTTTTTTATTCTTCAAACGTTGCAGATTTTGAGTTATTATGTATTCGTTAGTCTACTCAGGCGAATCACTAACTGCTTATGCTAGTTTTAATTAGGAAAGGGAAAGTAATTCGGTTAAGTGGTAACTGGAGTTTAGCATTAGTTAATGTATTTTTCAGTTACTCTATTTTTATCTATGTTATGATTTTTTAGTTAAAGAGACTCCGCTTTGAAATTAAAGCGGGTAAAAGGAGAGGGTCCTGTTCAAGCTACCCGGGAAAATGATGTATTATTATTCGAAATGTTTATGTATAAAATTTTTATCTACAGTTTTGTTGCGTTCATTGATTGATAAATATGACTAAATCTAGTGGCTTTAAAGATCAGAGGAAAATATTGTGTATTCATTATGTTGCATTATTGTTACATATATAGAGTTTATAGTTACACTCTAGTCCTCCTACTATAGATACAATTGTAATATATTCTAATAGTCTAATAGGCTTTTAGTAACTAATAGATTAATTTGACGTTTTTGGGATTGGCTATTAAAAATGCTTGTCATGTTTTGATACAGAAGAAAAGCGGTTACTTAAGGGTGAATAAGCAGTTTTAGTTTGCAAAATCCCAAACATAGCTTAAAATCCTAGATTTACCTGTTTTTTGTGTTCTAGCTGTAAATAATGAGACACAACGTTTATTGCGCTGCTTAATGAAATTTACGAAATGCTTGATATCTTAGTATTGTTGTTATTAAATTCATATAGGCATAGCAACTCCAAAGGGACAGTGAAGGATGGTAAGAGTTTTTCAGCCGCAGAAGATGATATGGCTGATGTATATCCCTTGCAACTCAAGCTTTCTATTTTGCAAGAGGCCAACACATTGGGAGTACGGATAAACAAAAAGGTGTTCATGATTTAGTTACTATTTAGTCTTGTGAATTATCTTGTTTATCCTTAATTTACTTTTTGCTCTATCCTTACGAGGCAATAAGTATAAGAAATTTGATAAACCTTATATACATTTTTGACAAGTGTCAATTTGGAGATTTGTAGGAAGAAGTTGAGGATGGTATATAAGTACTCACATGGTTGGTTATCGATTTGTAGTTTTATAGCCTAGAAGTTGATATGCACATCTATGGTGTTGATAAATGCCTAAGTTTACTGGTCATGGAATTTATTTAATAACTTATGTACCGATTATGATAGCACTCTGGAAATCTGTATTTTTTGCCAAGGGATATTGTATGTTTCTCTTATAACTGCTGTACTGTTCTAGCTCTATAAATCATTCCAACTTGAAGGGATCCACTTATTCATGAATTTTTGTTCTTGTATGTTCTTCAGGATAATGCCGGTGAGTGCTTTCGAAGAGCCTGCAAGATTTTTAGTTTGGAATCCGAACTTGTAAGTGTTTTAATATTTTGGGTTTTTTCCTCTCTTTTTCTTCAGCATGTGTCTTTATTAGCTTTTTTCTCTTCCTTCTATGAGAAATTTAGAACTCTTTCTGCAGTTAAGCATCTGGGATTTTTCTGGACAAACAACTCAGCTTCTAATCGATAAAGATAAGAATGCAAAAGAATCTCCAAGACAGTCAGAGCAAGATGTAAGTGTTATGTATCACTAGCTCAATGTTTCTTGTCATTTCTATCTTAAAATGCTTCTACTGCTTTCTTGTTTGGGCATTTAGAACTGAGATATGTTTTCTATGACCTGTATCTACGTATGTTCTATTTCATTTTTTCTATCTTGTTTTTATCGTTATCTTTATTTTCTTAAAAGAGAGCTTCAGTTAAGTTTCGGTTGCAAAATACTAATTTATGTTCGGTACTTTATGATATAGCTTAAGTTTTTATCTCTTGACACACTTTGGATATTTTGCTCCTTCAGGACATCAAATTTATTCTTATAATTCATATCTATTCATGTCCGTGAATCATGAATTCATACACGGATTCTCAACTAGGAAAAGATTGACTTTTGTGGTTGAGGATTAAGAAATCTGTATAGCATATCAGTGTCTTGTACTGAATGTACTCTATTTAAAACCGAGTTGGTTGCTGGCTTGCTGCTCATGTTCATATTATTTGGTGATGTTAATGGCACAAGGATAAAGTAATGAATATGCGTGATACGTCTCATATATCTTCTTACATTTATGGTCTTCCTTCACTCGGAAAACACAATATATGGAAGAAAAAAAAGAAGAGCCAAAGACCTATATCTCACATTCAAGTGCTGTATATTCCAGCTTATAGTACTATCACTGTAAAATGACTCAGAGAAATATATAATTCTGAAATTGTGGTCTGCATATCGTGTATTGTGTATATGCTAATATTTGTTCAACCACATAGGCGTGCCATGGAAACAAATTTATGTTGCTAAAATTAGTCTCAGGGATCTGTATATCGTGTATTGTGTATATGCTAATATTTGTTCAACCACATAGTGAATGATATGTAGTGGTTAATATGGTGATGGCAGTAAAAGTCTGGTTCTATTTGTGGGTTATAATTGTTTAGAATTGGGCACGCTACATTATTGAATTTCTGCAATAGTTGTACTTTCTGAAATTACTTTACATGGCTAAGTACATGATATTTTTTCATGATAGTTTTTACTTTAATATGCTATTTTAATGCTCCATCCACCCATAAACTCAGATTCTCTTGGAGTTGCAAGTTTATGGGTTGTCAGATCTAAATAGAAACAAAGATGTGAAAAAAGATGAGCCGGCATCACATCTGGTTAGAACTTCATCAAAGATGAATGGAACTACTGCTAACTCGTTACTCTCAACTGGAAGCTATTGTGAGAAGGGTTCCTTGGGGTTAACCGGCTTACAGAATTTGGGAAATACTTGCTTCATGAATAGCTCTCTCCAATGTCTTGCTCATACCCCCAAGCTTGTTGATTACTTCCTTGGAGATCACCGGAAAGAAATAAACCATGACAATCCATTGGGCATGAATGTATGTTACTTGCTACTGTAGTTAAATGTTTCTGTTTGTCATTCCATCCTTCTCCTTGAAATGATTTATTTGCCGTGGCAAATGGAAGGGTTGGGTAACAATTGGGCTTTGGTGCAAATTAAACGGGTCTTTTGACCAGTTCCTTTTTCGGCTATTTTTATTTGGCTCTTGTGACCCGTTTTTGTTATTGACCCATTTGAGATAAAACACATTCCAGTTCCACCCATTAATAAATAAGCGGGTCGAAATTGCACCTCACGGAATTATCATTTAACGGTATGTTTAAATTATTTGGATTTGTCCTCATTATTATCTCTGAAATGATTTTCTCACTTCTTGCAAGAATAGCAAACTAAAAAGTACAAGATTATCATACTGCCGTTGTGATATTCTGGAATTCATGTCTCTTCTCTCCTTCCTATGATGTAAATTTCATATTGAGCAGGGTGAGATTGCAACGGCATTTGGAGATCTGTTAAAGACATTGTGGGCTCCAGGAGCAAGAGCAGTACCACCAAGAACGTTCAAGTCAAAGCTTGCTCATTTTGCTCCTCAGTTCAGTGGCTTCAATCAACATGATTCTCAAGTCTGTAGACATCTCTTGCTGTAATAGACCTCTAGGCTTTGGGCTTCATAGACGTTAGTATATTTTTGTTGGTCTCAAAAATTGAAGTGTACATGACGAGTATGTATGGTAATTTTCTAATGCAGGAACTCCTTGCTTTCCTATTAGATGGACTTCATGAAGATTTAAATCGTGTTAAATGCAAACCTTATGCTGAAGCCAAAGATGGAGATGGTAGACCAGATGAAGATATAGCTGACGAGTACTGGCAGAATCATCTGGCTCGTAATGACTCTATTATAGTTGATGTATGCCAAGTAAGTAATGTTTTTTCCGTCCCTTTGTTGGGTGTAATGTTACCACTTCTATTAGCACAGTAATGTTTAAATCGTTTACATATAAATGGGTCGATTTGAGGTATGTTTAAGCTCTGATGGGTCAAATTGGGTAACCTAAAAGATTTAAGTAAAAAGGAAACTGTCAGGTTGAGTGAACTAGTTGAAAGTTATTCGATGTGTATTCACATATAACCTCCTAAGCTGCTCTACTAAAAAACGTTAGCTTATTATTATAATTATAATTATAATATTAATATATAGTATTTGTCAGAATATGTAGCACATTAACTATATATGTACAACACTAGAAAAAGGGGTTAAAGAGTGTTCGCGGGTAGGTCCAATCTGCACATACCTGTTTTGACATCAGCAAATACTTACTCATTTTGACCCGATACCCAACCCACCCATTTTGCTACCCTTAGAACGAAGGATCTCTAATTGTAGCTTGAGAAATTTTGTGTTCTTTGGTTTGACACTTTAAAGTATAAAACCCTTATATTTTATAACTTTTTGTAGGCTACTTTGATCCAAAGTTCTGTACTTCTGTGATGCTGTGAAAATCTAATTTTAGGCTGCTGACTTGATATATTTATTGCTGATTATAATGGCAGGGTCAATATAGGTCAACATTAGTATGTCCAGTTTGCAGAAAGGTTTCAGTCACATTTGATCCATTCATGTATCTGTCATTACCTTTACCATCAACATCACTGAGGACGATGACTTTGACAACTGTGTCCTCTGATGGAAGTGCACAGCCTAGTCTGGTTACTGTTACTGTTCCCAAGCAAGGAAAGTTTGAAGATCTTGTTCGTGCTTTGGGATCCACGTGTTCTTTAGAGAATGATGAAACCCTCATGGTGGCCGAGGTAAGCTTTTATTGCCAAATCATGTTTGTCTATTGCCTAGTTGTGCATCTCTTCTAATATTGATTGCTTTACAGGTATACAACAATCATATCATACGGTTTCTAGGGGATCCCACTGATTCGTTATCTTTAATTAGGGATGATGATCGCCTCGTTGCTTATAAGTTACAAAACAATTTAGAGAAAAAGTGTCAAGTTATTTTTGTTCATCAGCAGATAGAAAAGTAAGTTCAGTGTTTTTCTTTTACTTCCACTCTTCTTTTTCTGTTGGCCTTTTTGCAAATGAAATAAAACAGAAAGATCAGTACATTGGTAAGAGCGGAAAATGAAAAATATAAATGCATCTATGCACCACTTAAGTAATCAGATATGTTATTTCAATGATTTTTGTATGCTGGTTTACCTTATGACAAAGTGCATTATCAATTCATATTTTCAGGAATTCAATATCCGACATGCATAAGTTAAAGTTCAAGGCATTTGGGCTTCCTCTTGTAGCATCTGGTGAAATTGTAAAAGGACATGATATTCGCGAATTATATTTCAAAGTATTAAAACCTTTCACAACAAAGGTTGAGAGTTCCGTAGAGAATGATGACAACAATGTACCGTTGCCAACCGAAAATGAAGAAAGAAAAAATGTTGTATGTCCTGAAGAGACCTCAGAGGCTACAAACACCGTTGATGCAAAAGATTCGCACTCACATTCTGATTGTGAAGTGAAGTTCTATTTGAGCGATGATAACGGAAATATCAAAGGGTCTGAGATTATTATGGATGAATTGTTAGACTTTACTGAGTTACCTGAACGACTGACCATTCTTGTATCTTGGTCTGCTAAAATGCTTGAAAACTATGATCAATGCCTTCTTGGCTCCCCATGTGAAGTCTACAAACCTGCACTGTTTAGCAAACGACCTCAAGAGTCTATTTCCCTATATAAATGTCTTGAAGCATTTCTTAAGGAAGAGCCACTTGGACCAGAAGACATGTGGTAATTGTTATCTTTATTTTGTCATCTTTTGATAATAGCATTTCATTACTTTCTGGGGAAGTGTTATTTATTATGATCAGAATCAGATAATTTGCCGTAATAAAATGAGCTGTATGAAATGGTGTTTGTAAGTATGGTAAATTATGAATACTTAGTAAATTCTGTAGAATTAATGACTAAAAAGGAATTTTAGTTTAGTTTAATCTTTATCCTGATCTGTACATATGTCTTATAGGTACTGTCCTGGATGCAAAAAGCACCGACAAGCCAGTAAGAAGTTAGACCTATGGAGACTGCCCGAGATCTTAGTAATTCATTTGAAGAGATTCTCATACAGTAGATTTTTGAAGAATAAATTGGAAACTTATGTTGACTTCCCTATCCATGATCTTGATTTGTCAACATTTGTTGCATTCAGTAATGGACGATCAAGTCACCGTTATATGCTTTATGCAATTAGTAATCATTATGGAAGCATGGGAGGTGGCCATTATACTGCCTTCATTCGCGTAAGTACCACTCTATATCTTGGATCTTTTAAAGATTCCCCGTCAATATCATTTCAATATTGACAAAAAGAGGAAAAAAGTACCACTCTATATCCTCTCATATTCTTTCTAGATCCGGAAAGTTTATTAGCGGTAGAAAATTGGGCGGGTGGAGTTTTATGTCATTTATTGAGGGTCAGAATGGGCTGGGCTGGTCTGGCTTGATCAGTAAACAATTTATTTCCATTTTATTGTTTCTAAATAATAGACGTATTAATTATGATCATAAGAACCCGTGCGATAAAATCATTAAGGACCGGTGCGATAATAAGAGTTTTGGGAACTATCAACTCATTTGGCTGGGTCCCCTTTTTAAATGACCCATTTGAGATCAAGCACAACCCCAGTTGACACATTCATAAATGAATGAATCGAAATTGCCAACTTTATTGCATTTGTGTAAAAGATGCCTACTTTTTTGTGATCATAATTGTTTCTCATTGATCTCTTGTAGCATGATGGTGATAGATGGTACAACTTTGACGACAACTATGTTTCTCCAATTGATGAAGGCCGGATCAAGACTTCTGCTGCTTATGTACTATTTTACAGAAGATTAGAGGACGCGTGACATTATTTTTGCACATTGATTGGTGAATCAAATTTCTTCATTCTTTTATCCCGGATTAGCAGTCTATCAAGTCACCAAATGAAGGTAGTTTTTTTCCCTTTGATGGAATCATTTACCATTCGGAAAGAAGTTAACATACAGAGGAAGCGTTACAAGTGGAAACAGTGTGGTCTGAGATCTAACAAACAACATAGAATAGTCACTTTAGTATTACAGTTGAAGAGGTAAAGATCGATTTTTTTGGGAAAAATATGTTACTTATTATTATAGGTTACATTTTTGTATCCTTGTGTAAATTACATACTCAGTATTTTCCATTTTTGGATGTTCCATGTTTGTTGGAACATTGCATATCCTTCAGTAGATTTGATGGTACAAATTCTCAAGTTTTATTGAATTAGCCGTCTACGTAGTTGTGACGAAGAGTGATCCATAAGACGAGGTCTATCAAGTTGTCTCACGAATAAAGTTCCATGTTGATCCTGATAGTAAATAAACACTATCAGGTTCTTATATTATCTCTAGACAAAAGAAACACAAAACTAGAATTGATTGCGAACGATGTGCATTAATGGCGAGTCAGGTATCTCCCTCACCCTCACGTTATGAATAGACAACCGATTATGGGTTAGGTATGTCCCTCATGTTATGAATAGACAACCGATTATAAGTCAGTTTGGTTTGGTGGTTTATCAACTTCGTCACAGAAAAAAGTCAAGACGACGTAAAGAAGAAATGATTTTAATAATTATTCATTGATTTTTTTATTTTTATTTTATTGACTCATTATTTATGGCTTGTTTTGGTAATTTGATAATGTATTATGCAATTTGTGTGATTTTGTGAGTTAAACTTATGCGATTGATAATATATAAATCTTCCAACTATTTGCTTTCAGGGGTATTCAGTATATAGATTCAAGTCGAAGAAATCGAATATCGAAACAAACTAAATAGGTCCCTTAATAGGTTTAAATCTTGAATCAAGGACAGGTAGCCAATGTATGTCACCCGATTTGGACTATTCTTGGGCCCTACTTGATGCTTGCTAGGGTGGTTGTGTAGATACCAATGCGGTATAAGGGGTTAAAAGGTTCCTTTCGATTTACCCCTATATGATGCTTGCTAGGGATGTTCTCAAAATCTGATAAACCAATAAAAAGAAACAGTTTATTCAAAAGTTTCAAAATTTAATTTGTAGATTTTTTTTTGAGAGATTATTTTCGAATAGAAACAAACCCCTCATCAACATTAAAATATTAACAAAGTTGCAATATCTTAATAAATATTTTCATGTATCGATGCACTAACACAACACGAATATTTTACAAAGTTCACAATTCGAATACTCACTGTGGATGCATTTCTAAAACATGTTTCGGGCTGCGGGAATGTTTTTGACAAATCAAAGAAACGTAGTGAAAAAATTGAAAATTAAAAAAAATAAAAATGATCAAATCAAAGAAATGATTGGATATAAGACATACTATTACCTAAAAAAAAAAAGTTTGGTCAGAGGAACCCCTTAATCCCCGTTATCGTATAGTATCAACGTGTACATGCCATACAACATATCACTTTCTCCAAATACCTTACATTTGAGCAAATACCTAAATATTTTTCAATCATGTTTGCAAGCCGGATTGAACCTGCGCCCCTTAATAGACATCACGTGGTGTGGCTCTGTCTTTGTAGGTAGTGGCTGGCCACTTGAGCTAACTCAAGTGGTTGACGTACTATTACCTAATAAGTTGCTAATGTTAAATCGATTAACCAAAATTAATATATTACAGATGCTATTATATATTACTGTTATTTTCGGATTGATAACTTTCTTCATCATCTGGCATTGTGAAATCACTTTAGAAGGATTGGAACTTTTGTGAAATATCGGAAAGCAAAATTGAAAAAAGATGATGGAGAAATAAAATGTAAAAGAAATGTTAATGGGAGCCTAACAAGAGGCTAGAGAAATAAAGTGATGGAGAAAATGACATTCAAATTTCGCTATGGAGCAGTTATATATATTTAAAAAACTATATATATTTAAAAAACTATCAAGTAATTGGGTAATTATAACAATATCTTTTTAAACATGTGATCAATTGATTGGTTAAAATTCATTCATACTATTTGTTCAAATAAGAGCATTCTCACATGAGCAAACACACACATACACATATATAAGAAAATAAGAACAAATTATAAAAATAAGGAATTTTGGATATAATGTTTGAATATGATACTGTGTGTCATTTTTTTTTTTTTTATTTTATAAACGTTACCCTGGTCAGAATAAGCAGCTGTGTGATGTACATTATGGTAGACCAATATTACATAAAGGTCATTGTTTCAAATTTTGAGACATTTCGATTTATCATTGAGTTTGGGTTAACTTAATGGTACTCAAATATAGTTGAACATTGCATGAGGTTGGTCCTGATCGGTTGGTATTCAAAGGGCTCAACGGGTCAAGAGTTTCTCTACCGTTTTAAATCTTTTTGGAATACCCTAAAAAGTCAAAACATTCATTTTGTGGACTTCCCTCGGTTACGTCGTCGTCCAAACACTTGTAAGCAATGTTTTAAAAATCGGATTTTTCGTCGAACCCAGTCAACCCCGAGCGGTCGGACCAGTTGAACCGGCCGGTTCAACCGTTTGGTATTTTTTTTTAGTTTTTAAAATTCTACTAAACTTGTTACAATTCATTCAAAAATAATACCAAATAGTTATAATCCAAATAAAATATATGTTTTAATGTTCATAAACAATTAAAAATAACATTAAAGTATACACATCATCATAAAAATTAAAAAAAAAAAAACTAAAAAATATATATATATATATTTATATATACAAAACCGGTTGAACCGGAAAAACCAGCCGGCTCGAACCATTAAACCGGACCACTAAAAAACCGGGTTTAAAAAACCGGCCTGTCCGGTCCGGTTTTTAAAACATTGCTTGTAAGCTTAAGATTTCCGTTTTGTTTCCATGCGGGGGCCATTCACTTGCCTACCCTAGCACGTTCTTTATGCAATACATTTCATTGAGGTTTTGGACCATTATCTCTTTTATTGTCAGTCTTATAAAACTTCTATAGGTCAAGGCATGCATTTTTAGCAGAGGCGGAGCCAAGAATTCATGTCAAGGGGGGCTCGATGACGGCAAACATACTATTCCAACATTATAACAAAGTCTGTTTGTGATTGCAAGATATGGGCACTTCTTTTTCCCTTTTGCTTACAAAAATAGCAATAGTTATTTTTGTTATCCATAATTCATTTTAGTAGGACTATAAAGATCAAACAGAGCAAGTAATAGTTTGACTGTAAACAAGTTTTTAGATTAAGTTTTGTTTGTATAACTTTTGAAAATTTTCACTTAATAATTCCCTTTAATAAAACATACATCCAAATAGGTAGATAAAACTTACAATTAGGAAATACAAAATATGAAGATTTAAATAAAAAATAACATGTAACATTTAATGTGACAAGTTAGTCACATTACTTGTAATATTGTTGTTGGTATAATATTTATTGAGGTTTATCAAAAAAAACAATTGTACTATGGACACGTGGTCCCAATTCTCCATCCAAAATATAATGCATTTACATCTTCTCCAAAATTCCCATCCCAACTTTTTGTTTTTTTTAATCACGAGTGTCCTACTCGTTTTGCAAGCAGATTAATCCAAGAACTGACTCGCTTTGCGAGTCCAGATTCAGAGCAGGTGAGCCTATGTGGCCACCTCCCATGCTCCATAGCGCTAAAATATGACGCTCTACCATTGGAGGCTCAGTTAACGTTGGGTTTTTTCCCCCCTATAAAAACTTGATAAACACACTATCATTTTACCATTTTAACTGCATCATTCTTCTTTTTCTTATCTATATATCATTTTCACAAATCCATCTTACATAAAAACTTCATTTCACAAGAACTCTGTAATCATTTTACCAATTTTAATTTATGTGTTTTTAAAATATATTTTTTTTATTAGACGAAGTATTTTTTTTTTTTTTTTTATTAAGGTATATTTTTTATTATTATTTAAATGTATATATTTTTTTAATTTAATCTAATGTGTTTTTTTTTATTAAACAATAGTGTTATGAAACTAAACTTTAAAACTGAACGGTTGAAAGTTAAAAATGGGTTCGCTGTTATGTCACTGACATAACAACGAACCCATGACCTGCTATGAATATAAAATTGACTAACCATTGGAGATGACCTTTGACCTTGAATACATGTTCAATTAAACTGCTAATTATTATAATAACAAGGCACATGGCCGTCGAGTACAGTGTTTATGTGTGTATGCTTACTGTAGCTTGCTACTGTAGCAAATC
>JAOEHQ010035116.1:0-12857 GCA_025447715.1 Asclepias incarnata | reverse complement strand
CCCCGGAACGGCGTAGCCATTCGATTAAGGGCTACGCCCGTACCGTCTCCATCCGTTTTCAACACATAACCCATAGGAAAGTTTTTTATTTTTTATTTTTTTGAAATTTAAAAAAAAATAATTTTGGAAAGGGTTTTTATTATAAAAAAATCAAAAAATAAAAAATAAAAATAAAAATACATACCAAAAAGATGAGGGAATGAGGGGAAATATATGGCTGAGATTTGTCCCCTTGTTTTCACCATTTTTTTTGTTTTCAAATGATTACATCCCTATCATTTCCTATTTTCAAAGAAATGATACTAATATCATTTCCCATTTTTAATGGGATAATCATCCGCATTCGAGTCCCATCACATTATTACCATAATGTGATAGAAATTAGAAAAAATTTAAAAGTAAGTGAAAATAACAGTGTGTATGATATGCACTTATTCATACATTTAAGTTAAGTCAGAAAACTGTTTCACAGATAACCGGTATAAGAAGAAAAACGTCATCTATTTTCTTTAGCGAGAAAAATATCAATATCATACATATTAGTAATTAATTCATACATTTATGTATTACATAAATGAGACTTTAACCCATAATTTTTTAGTCGATGATGAGTCAATATTCCTTGTCCATTTACCTTTTTTTATTATTATTATTATCATTAACCAAAAACTACGTATGGGCATGTAGTGTAGGAAACTTATGCATGTGCTGATAGATGCGAGCCCCTGTCTGACCCTTGTATTCGAAACATGTCCCGAACTTATATACTTGCCCCGTATATATTACGTTACATAATAATAGTATTTTTATTTTTAATGGGTATTAAAAAGTATGAAATGCTAATTGGGCTAAGACGTTCTACTTTAAGAGAAATCACATAAATATTTGTAGTATGTAAATAGGTTCCAGAAGAAAAAAATTTAACAGATTCCCGATTACATGTGGGGAAACCCGTTACATGACAATTAATAAGTAAATGGGGACCCGTCGGGTCCGAGTCCAAGTTTGGGAAGAGAATTTTTAATCGGGTCGGGGTCTAGATTACTTAAACCTGACTCATATCCGACCCATTGTCATCCCTACTAACGGGCTTGTTCAGAATGTTTGCATAATTTATTATGGTAGAATACAAAACTTTTTAGGATTTTGCTAAATTGTGTCCCAGGGGCACAAGTTAATGTGCATCCAATGAACTTAAAGTTTATAAAAGAATCAACTAATGCATTAAATGCTTATTAATTCAATCTAAAAATATTTGTAATAGTCATTAATTCAATCTAATACTTAACATTTTAAAATGAATAATAAATACATAATTTTTTTTATGGGTAATTTTATAGGTTCACATACTAGTTTGTGCCCTAAGTTAGCAAAACCCAACATTTTGTTCTATAGAGTTCAATGTTTCTAGTTTGTAACACATGTTTCGCGGTTGAATATTTTTGCTCGGTTGATATATACATTGTTCTATCTTTTTGGGCAAGTATTATCGGTCGAAAACTTAACAACTGCAGTCCGTAGACAAGGAAAACGATGGAGACAAACAACAATGGAGAACTCAAGATTTGCTAAGGTGCACAAAAATTTGCTTTACTAAATAACGTGACACCGCTAGCATAATGAAAGCTAAAAAAAACCCCTCATGTACGTAGTTGGTTCAACTCACATCATTTTGTATGAATAGTAGTTTTGTTGTGGTCCCGAAACAAGTATTTTTGTTGGGGGAATAATATACTTAGTTCAATAATCCGTATCAAACAAATCAACATTACTTTGAAAATATACATATACAAATTAGACATTTGGGAATAAAAGTTGGGGATTAAAGTATGAAGAAGTTTAATTAAGTCCATAAACGTACTTCACTTGAACATTAATTAGTAAACAAATTTGGCGTAAGTGTTGCAGATGTCTAAGGACCAGAATCCAGATAGATCCTCCCTCCCATGTATGCACGCACAGATGTCTTAATATTGATGATCAATGTTATTCATAATTAATCCTGTAAAGTAACAACTTTCGGCAAGTGAGAGAATTTCTAATAATAATAATAATAATAATAATGAAATAAGCTAAAACATAATATCATATATACCTTCGCAACACATTTTTTTGTGATATGATGGACCTTTCATATTTGATGCCGGAGGTCTTTATGGAAAGAGTCTCTCTATTCTTGGGTAGAGATATGACGGTCTATATCTCACTTCTTTCATACCCCGTTTTTGACGTGAATTGATATTGTTGTTGTTGTTGTTGTTGTATACCTTGCATATTTGTTGGACCTTGCATCTGCATATTAGCCATTACAAGGATTTTCACCCCAATCAAGGGCTCTAATAACGGTCTTTTTTCAGGAGAAGCCGAAGAACCAACATCACGAGTTGTCTGATATAGAGGCAGAGGTGATAGTAGAGTCGTAAATGGAGGCACATACTTCATGAACGAGGTGTAGGTTTTAGTTACGAATTGAAGTAGATCATAATATATACGTGACATTTGGAAACGTAAAAGTATAAACATACTTATTATTACTAAAAATATAATCAAAACTTACAAAATAAAAAAAGATCAAAATGATTATTAAATGAAACAAACTGAAAGAAAAATAAACAACTTACTTGATATTTTAGTGCATTTTCAAGCATTTCCACGACTTTGGTCATTAATGGACGTTCTTCTCGATCTCTCTTCAAACATTGATAAGCAATCATCGTAAATGCCCTTAAAGAATAAGGATTTATTTCTTTTTTTATATTAACATATATAATTTCATCTATGTTGTCCTGTTTGTAGAACTTTCGCACCAATCCTGTAAAAGGTTGATGTTTTTCATTCTTGATATCAACACACAACCTACCACATAAGACTTCAAACAAAACCACGCTAAAGGAGTAAACATCCGACTCTTTAGTTAGTAACCCTGTCTCCACATATAACGGATCACAATACCCTATTGTGCCTACAGGGATGGAGAGAAGAAAAGTATATTTTTGATTAGCGGGACCAAATTTGGACAAACCCAGATCTGAGATTCTAGCGTTCCAGTTTTCATCCAATAGGATATTGGAACTTTTGATATCACGGTGCAATACTCTTTGTTGAGAACCGCCTGGATTATGAAAGTACGCTAGCCCACGAGCTGCATCAATGCATATCTTAAGGCGTTGAACCCACGTTAGATCATTGCTATTGAGATACTTGTCCAATCTAGTTTTAGATGCATACTCGTATACAAGTATCTTCTCATCATTTTCGTCACAGAATCCTAAGAGGGATACAATATTTTCATGCTTATAAATGGAAAGCATAGTAATCTCTTTCCAAAACTCGGGATTCCCTTGCCCAAATGCACGATCTAAACGCTTTACAGCAACCACGTTATTCCCTCCAGAAAGGAGGAGTTCCCCTTTGTACACCTTCCCAAATCCACCTTGTCCGATGCAATTGCTATCGGCAAAATTATTGGTTGCTAATTTTATATCTTCTAGTTGTATCTTGAGGTGTTCAAAATGTTTTGTGACTGAATTCATTTTGAAGGTGAATAAAAATAGGATAAAAAAGAAGAGCCTCGAGGAATAGTTTGAGAGGTAGAACTAGAAGAATGAATATTGTATATATTTCGGTGAGCACTGAGCAAGTTATTAATGTATTGCCAGAAACTAATTACATCATTACAAGCCAATAATTCAATTTTAATTGTGAGCCACCTGGATTTTGCTACCCACCTATCACTCACACATACTACCACACACTTCCAACCACCATTTTTGACTTTAGTACCACCACACATCACACATCCCTTTCATCTTACATTGCATACACACTATACACTAATTGTGAGCCACATAAAATGGATTTCCAAATGGATTTTGCTACCCACTAATCAGGCATACTACCACACACTTCCATCCACCATCTTTGACTCTAGTACCACTACACATGACACATCATTTTCTTTTTAGTAATCATGTCACGATCGCTTTACGAGCAGACTAATTCCAAAAACTGACTAACTTTGCGAACCCAGAATCAAAACACTGGGATATATATATAATTTTTTTAACGAACCAAGGATTGAACTGTGATCTTCAAGGAGTTTCGCTATTTAGAGACAATCAATTTCATGTTACATTGCATACACACGATATGGAAAAAAACATATCTAAAACTGCTCATATCCCCAACTACTATAATGCTTCTAATAATAATAATATAAGATCATGACTTGTGTTGAAAAATAAAATGTGAAGGATATGTTAACGACATGTCATAAAATGGTATTTATGGGTGTTTAGTATTGCTTATTTAAGTGATTATTTATTTATTTAGTAAGCGAAGAAAAGATAAATCCATGAGCTTTATTGATAATGTTTTCATTTGACCATCATACCTCATGTTTTCGATCAAATTCAGCTCACACGTCCTAATTCTTGCTTAAATGCCGATTTGTTAATACAAGTCTTAACATAACAACAACTTCTTCTTCTAGTAATAAACTAGTTAAATCCATTGAGAGGTCCAAAATGCAGAAAGACCATATAAGCAGCTCAATTTTTGCTTAGCAAGTTCGTAACTGGAAAATCTGCTGCTATATCAACTGGGACCTGCAAGTTCATCAAATATACATCAAAACATATATAGCAATTCCAGACGTATATATGCTAGTAACTTCTTATAAATTAACAAGTACCCTTAAACATTACAACATTTTTCTTTCAGATACGATCAATGAAAACTGGAATCGCTTTTTCTTTAATGGGACGGTCTAATATAGAACTACTCAAACTTAACTCCTTAAGTTACAAAGTCGGAAGGCTAAAATTGTGAGAAATGACACCAGTTGAAATTTACCTGAACCTTTGCCAATTTTTCGAGAGCCATGTTCAAAGGTGGTGTGATTTGAGCATATTTGTCAAGAATCTTTTTTGCTGAATCCTTATCGCCTTTGGCCTGTATGGTAAGTATTTCCCTACTTAAGCTCTCGACTGCCTCTTCAATCTGTTATAACACATGAAACAGTTTAAATCAAAATGTAGTTATTTATGTGTTTTGTTAGGAACCGAATAATACTTTAATCCATGATGAATAAACACTTGCAAAGATACAAGTAATACTTCATCTCATTCATTATCATATTTATAACATGGGTCAAGGATAAGAAAAACTAGGGAAGCACACCTTATCAAAGTCAACGGAGAATGTCTGATCAGGATGCAAAACAAAGGCACCTTTCTCAAATAACCAGTTAAACTGTAGTGCTTGTCCTTTGCTGATAGATGTGAATGAAAATCGAAAACATTAAAAAACAATAAACCATACTTATGATAATATAAACTTAAATAACTGTTGATCAGATGACTTACCCGTGAGCCTTTTTTAGCCCGAAACGTACAGAGCGAAAGCAACCAGCAAGGAAAGAAACATACATGGACTTCACAAGGGTTTTCGGAAGCAAATCCTGGTCAACCCCAAAGAAAAAGTCAAGCCAAATGTATATGAAATCATATATATGGCTACATATACATATATTTAGACATAGAACACCAATGTTAATCATACACTATATGCACAAGTAGAGAGTATGTGCAATACACTTACAAATATGTAGTTGTATATCTATAATATACTACCGCACAGAAAGAAGAGTCCTTTGACTTTTAAGTGATAAATAAGTAACTTTTCAGAGACCTTATTAGTTGAAAATAAAACTTAAATGACTGCAATAAGATTATCACAACACAGAATCTTCAGAGATACAATGTCAAGCTGAATCTAACTCTGCAAACCTTGGCTATCAGGAAATTAAGGGACCAAAGGCCAACAATGTCAGCTTTAGCTTCTTCAAGACCTGAGTGAAGTTCTTGTAGCTCCTGTTTCATCACATAGGTAAGGAAAGTGGTCAATTGTGTTATCAAAAATGACATATTCATTGAAGTTGAAAAGTAACAACCATCTAAATATAGAAAATAAGAGCAACTGACCAATCTCACAGTAGACTTCTGACCACTCGGTAGTGTTATGGTATGGGGTCCAATCCCGTGACAGCACTCGTGACAAATAATGAAAGTAAAAAAGGAGTCAAAGTCAACTAGCTCTCGTTGTTCCTTTATAATGCACAAGTCAGCTATAGGTTGAAGAATTAGCTTGAACCTGCTTAGGAATAAAAAAATGTTCAGGTATCCTAACATATCACTGTAGTAGCTATTATCATAGGCTGTTGACTTTACTTGGCCTCGGAAACATTCTTCAGCATGACCATTGATGAACCACGCTCTTTTACTATACGCTCGTCATTTGGAAGATTGAAGGCAGCAGGTTGAGTTCCTTTCACATCCTTCAATAACAAAATAACAAAACATCATATTTTAACCATAAAACTTACCACACCTTCTTGGTTTAGATGTCCCAAATACTTAATTTCCCTATATCAACACTATGAAGGATCAAAGATGTTTAAATTTCAGTGACAAAGTTCCATTTTTTTGGCATTGTTGAATGGTATTATATATTTGATCCTAGTCAAATACTTTAGTCAACTATGGTTTAAGTCGATGGTTGAGTTTGTTTATATGAATGGAGAGCTCACCCCTGAATTGTAAACGAGATTGATGACTCGAAGAGGTGCCGCTATCACATCTGGTGATTTGTACATGTTGTCCAATGGAAGATTTTCTTCCAAAACCTACATACTTTAATCGGTTAGAAAAACAGAAGCATAAATGATAAAGTTGAAATTAAGTCAACTTGATTATGAACATATCCAACATTCTACCTTCAAGTTATCCCCAAAGAGTTTCACTTGAGCACTTGATTCATCATCCCGAACTCCGATGAATGCCTCAAATGTTGCCTAAGTAAAGATTAAGAAAATCCTCACTTTTCATCTTTACTGTTATTTAACTTTAACCAATACAATGTACTGAACAATGCACAATATAATACTCGTATCGTTATGCCAATACTTATAAGATTCTAATCAAAACTGCTAAATGAGAAAACAAACAAATTTGAGCCTCCCTATCATATCTTTATTAAATTTAAAGCGCATACAATACTAAATAAAGAAGAGATAAGATTACCTTATATCCAAATAGAGCGTCTTCATATGTCTCGTATGGGCCAATAGTAACATCCAACTTAGAATCCTTAAGAAGATTAAAGATGCACAGTATTACAGCTACATTTAAATATTTTACGGATACACACTTTTTATGGTCAACACGTTACACAAACCAATTCGGTAACTTCAAATGGAGAGACTTATAAACAAAGTCTTGATTAGACATCATAGCAAAATGGATAATATATAACAGAGTGACGTGTGCACTGACCAATTCCAGCCAGGCTATATCTGAGTCATAATAGTCATTTGAGAGGAAAGCATCAGCCTTGCTATGTAACAGTCTCTTCAAACTACAAAATGATGAATTGATTAGAAAGGTCATACAATAAGATACATATAAATTGAAGCTAAAAGATTTAGTAAACGCTATACCTAGGATAACTGGTCAAATCCCCTGCTTTATGCAATAATTCAGCAGCTTTTGCAAGAAGGGCAGAATATTCTTTAGAGTAAGGAACGATATGGAGGTCGCTGGTATTACTGGAATCAGAGTCATTACGCCTTCTAATAACACTGAAAAAGCCCGTTGCATCCTTCTTTTCTTTTTCCGAAAGTCCTTTAATCCATAATTCAAATTCCTGCCACAACAAAGAGAATGGTTAGTCTTATGTAGATAGGGTAGTTGGGTAACTAGTCAAAATGGATCCTTTTTTAGTACGAGTCTGGTTGATCCATGATATTTTGGATTTTTGTCCATCTTTTTCACTTTTTAGTTTTTCTTAACAGCCTTTTTAACTTTTAACTAATGCAGTAAAATTATTACAAAAATAATATTTTTACAATCAATATAATCTACACATCCGAACAAAGCTATTTAGGAGGTTGTATACATTATGCACACTCTAAGGAACTTTCAGCCGTTTGACCCATTTGACATGTGTCATTTTATATTGAACGAGCTTCATTGACCTAATTGATTCGCTTAAGACTAAAAAGAACCCAAATAAACTTGTCAGAAATTGCCACCTTTAGTTTTAAGAACATAAGAACATTTGCCACATAACTCAATTAGCTGGAATAAATAACTTGCTAGACACAACTAATGAGAAAGAAAGCATCTACCGTTTTATCCATATCTGGAGGGTAGAAGTTGGCACTGGGTGGTTTTGTAATGGGAAATGCAGCTTTATATTCAAGACCTTTCCAGCCACACACCGGCTTTGTTGCTTCTGGAAGCAACTTCACAGCAGAGTCCGCGGTTGTCAAAAATGCCTCATTTTCATCAAGAAGCGACCTGTGAAAAGATGTATTTCCCAAGTAAATGAGCAACCCTTTGTCGTTAACTATAACATATTACAAACTAGCCGATTTATAATACTTCAGGAGTGGGATCTTACCATGGAGTCTTATTTATCAAATAGTACTTCCATTTTAACAAGTCCAACTCAGATACTTGACCACGCTTGTTTAACCATTCCCTTAAAGATGAATTGCTGTGCCAAACCTGATTTACAGATAAATGGAGAATATAGATGAGAAGAAAATGTTCCATCAAAACCGTATAGAAGCACTTAGACATATAGAAATGTTAAAGAGCGCTTTTTCTAAAATAAATAAATAGCTATCCACAAGTTGTGAATGCTCATTAAATTACACCTGCTGGTGAAAAATATCATCTATTAGTTTTGCAGCTTGAATCAGTAACACCAGAGCTTCCTTGTCCCCCTCGGTCAGACCAGTCAACTGTCTCAGAAGATTTTAAGTAAATTCTAATGCCAATTATAACATACATCTTTGAAGGAAAATAAGTGATAGGAGGCAATTAGATAGAGATAAAAAAAAAAAAAAACAACCTCTGCAGTCAGTGAGACAGGAGCATTACGGTTGAGCTTCGTTTGCAGAAGCAAAGTCCGTGCTTCCGTGTTCTTTTGATACCTATCAAATGTTTTAAGTAACTAATAAGCCGCATAGGAAGTTAAATGTTTAATTCTTGATTTGAAATGATTCATTTCATTGAAGTGGTATTATGATGCTCGATATAAATTAACCCATACAAGTTGACGATTATTTGTGTATACATATAAGAGTGCTTATATGGTCAAAGCTGTACCTTCTGGTAATAATGTCGAATAGTTGACCATATGGTCCATTTACATTGTAGGGTGCATAATGAGGGTCTCCTTTAGCAAGTAACTGCTTGTACTCTTTAACTGATATATACGTAACAGCTGAAACTTCAGATTCCTACAACGAAAGAATTAATACCACATTGTTTTTAGATTTTGAATATAACTTTATGGATATAACGGGTCAAATCGGTCGTCCCTTTTTTGTTAGATGCTATCAGTTGCTACTCTTGTATATAAGGACTGGATAAATCATCACCTGAAGAGTAAAAGCTTCCAAGGGAATCGGGTCCAGTGTTGTCACGAGATAAACATCATCAAATTCATTGTCGATAAATGTTCCACCATTTGTAACGCTATAATCAAATGCAAAGAGACCTTCATGAATATAAAGTTTCCCAAAGAGGCAATACAATAGAAAGTGCATACATTGTTACAAGTTTCCTTATTTTTACAAAGCTAAAACTTAAAAATGCATAATGATGTTAAAGACTTTAAAGATCACAATGAAAAATTGTCATTCTTTACGATTCCATGTATCCAAACAGGTTTCTATCTTCATATTTTAAGAGAAAATTATAAAAGATAATGGATTCCAATCATATAGACGGCCTACCTTTCTTGCAGGAAAACAAATAGCAATTCAAAGGCATCGTTCGGGAGGGTTACACCAAGCTCTTCTTGAAGCTCTCTCCTGCAACCATATAAAATATCATATATTTATTATTGAGAACAATGAAACTTTTATAGAGTATAAAACCCTTATGAATATACATTCTCATTCAAAGAACTACGTGTCTCAATTAGGTGTAATATAAGACATATACCTAGCAGTGATAAGAGATGTATCCCCTGCAGATACATGACCTGCACTAGATATATCCCATAATCCAGGCCATGAATCCTTGCAATCGGTACGCTTTTGTAGAAGAAGCTGTTGCGTACTTTCAGCGAAAATCCATACATGAACACCTCTGTGATAATCCCCATCTTTGTGAACAGCACTTCTGTACAAAATAAGACATCATGTTCATTATCAAACTCAAATAGAACAACTTCTAATCCCTAAACTCAAAAGAACTACTTCAAAGTTTTGACATTAGCAAAAGAGTCCATATTTTGACATTTACGGTCAACATAAACAAAGAGCAATAAACACAACGATCCCATGAAACTTCATATCCAACAAAATATGAACTGTTCAACTGTTCAAGAGCTTAAAAATTTACCCAAAATAATTATGAAAAAAATATATAAAAATGTAAATGTACCACAAAATACTGTTAAATCAGTGTTTGAAAAAAAAAAGGGTCAAACCTATAAAATCTAAAAAGTCAAACTTGACAACAAACAATCTGTTCCTGTTCCACCCCACCCTCAACTAAGAAATTTCTTTGTAAAATTTTATTTTTTATACTAAGCCCCAACCAAAAAATCTAAAAAAACTAGACCCCAACCCCATTTAAGTTAAAAAAAATTTCCAGGCCCCCATCTTATAGAAATCCTGAATCCGCCACTAACTTAATCTATGTATGACATATATGTGGCTATATTCAACTATATATGATAAAAAGGCTTAAAAATAAAATACATATACAAAATATATGTAATATTTTTGCAAGAAAAGTGACCTGGGTTTAGAGATGCCAGTTTTGAGACCAGTTTTAGTGAGGATGTCAAAATGTTCTTCTTTCTCATTCTCATTGACATTTGCCATTTTCTTTTTCTTCTTTGGTTCTTGTTTGATTAACTTCAACAGAGTAAAGTCTTTTGTTTTGTTTTTTTTATTTTAATGCATGCAGTGTACTATATCACTGTATATGGTAGGTACTTCACTGGATTCCTTTTTTTTTTTTTTTAAATAAAAATTTAGTCATCTCTTTTATAAAACTAACAACCTTAACATGCTTTTCTCATTGTAACAACCTATTCAAATATTTAAAAAAATTGCTTTTCTCATTTCCTGTTGTCAATGTCATTGTATTTTCCTTTTTAGCAACATTTTTTTATATATTACTCCTTCCATTACAATTTTCTAATTTAAATGTCACTTTTAATTATGGAGTTTTTTTCTTCAACTTTAATTGTATATAATTTTTTATGTTTTAGATAATACTTAATGAAAATTATATCAATGCAAATATATTTAAAACTCAATGCATTCATATATGTTACATCAAGTAGTACTAGAAATAATACCCGCGCAATGCGCGATTGTTGATGGTTGAAGTTAAAAAGTGATGGTGTCCGGCAATCGGCGACTTTGCCGACCGCCGGATCTGCATTGTCTAACACATGTATATAAAAATTGTATTTATTGTTATTAATAAAAATATATATAAATAAAAATTCTTATGTAAATCAATATCAATATATATATATATATATATAAAATATAACATAAAAATTAAATAATAAGTTAAAAATGGTAGTGTTTAAAAATTTTAAAATTTAAGACACTATGTAAATGCTTTATAAGGTAGTATAGATATAAAACAAATAAAAATATTTACGATCAAAGTTAAAAAAAAAAGACACAAAAACTCAACCAGGGCATTTAAATTAGAACAGAGGGAGTATAAAATTACAATTTGGTGTAAGCGAAGATCTTCTTATTCAGATTACTTGGGTAATGTTAGTGTTTGAATTAGATATACACGTTCTATCTGGGTTTTATATATGACGGTTTTTCTAACAACCCAAAAATATATATTCAAGAAGATTCAAATCTAAAATGTATTTTACGTCTAACCATCAGGTCACCTTGCTAGTGGTCATAACTATATTAATATGGTTATAAACTATATTAGTATTACCCTGTCTAAAATTAATACTATAAAAATCAAAATATTATTGATTAAATGATAAATGTTTAATGATAAACTGTTATGTTAATAAGAATTAATTTCCGAATATTACAATTTTCTTAAACTAGTATTACGTCTAGAGAAAGGTTATATGGTGCACTAAAAAATGAAATGAAAATTATATAATAAAGTAAAAGTGTAAGACTTTTATACAAAGGTAGTATGATTTTGTTCTTCTTTATAGTAATGAGGAGGACCCAAAACAAAACCTGTTAGATATATCACATCAAGTTTTGTTCAAATGTCGTCATGTCATTTTCTTGTTATTCGTATCCAATAACGTTCGAATAAAGTAGTTCAATTTTATCGGCTTTTTTTTATAACTTTAATTTTAGTTTCCAACTTGATTCCATCTCTCGGGTCTATTTCATGATTTTTCATGTTTTTTTTTAAAGAAGGTTTGGATTATTGACATATTACTGACTCATTCAATCATCTACATACTAACAGGAAAAAAAAAACCCACTATAAATAAGATGAATTCTCCTAACCCAACATGAAAAAACCATGACCTCTTCAATAATTTGTTTCATGCGAACCATGACCTCTTCAATAATTTCATGATTGATTAGTTAAGGATAAGATAAAACGTGACACTTGGCATGCCATGTTTTAACGCCCAGGGTAAGCCGACCAGGAAATTTTTGGTAACCCGACCAGACCCCTTTAGTAGCGACGTCGCTGCTAAAGGGGCAGTACGAAAAGACATCGAACAGTGTGGCAATAAATGCGCGCAGAAATTCAAAAAAAAAAAAAAAATCAAAATACCCCTTTAGCAGCGACGTCGCTGCTAAAGGG
>JAOEHQ010035105.1:0-12859 GCA_025447715.1 Asclepias incarnata | reverse complement strand
GAAGCATCAACATTCTGATCAAGTCTACTTGTCGCTGATGAACTAAAGTCCGACAAGAATTCCGACACAAGATCTAATATGTCACATCATATCAGAAAGCGTGTCCAACAGTCCTAGGTATAGTGTAGGTGTCCAATAAACCTGTGACACGTATACTATCCTTGGGAAATGCAATCCCTTGCATTCACCTATAAATAGCTAAGTAGTTAATGTCGGAATATCGGTTATTTCGGTCAAGGACCGGTATTCGAAATATCGGTTTTTTCGGTGGTATTTCGGTGGTATTTCGGTAATTTTAATATTATGCAAAATATTAGATATAATTATATATATATGTTAATTGTTAAGGTGAGATATATTAACTTATTAAGACCAAAACGAAATTGCAGGAAAAGACTTTTACGAGCTAGTAAGTAGTAAGAGAATAAGAGTACAAGATACATAAATCAAAATAGAAAACATGATATAATCAAATCACATGTCTTGGAATTCTTCCTCGGAGTCCACATCAGCCAAGGCATCTACATCAACACTGGTATCATCTTCGTTTCCTCCCATTGCCTCCCGCGCAACCGACCAAAGAAGACCATCTTTACCATCAACAAACTCTTGAAGCTCATCTTCAGTTGGTATAACCCAATCATCATTTTCGTCGACATCTCTCAACAAAATAGGATCCAAAGATTTGTTGGTTTTTAACGAGTTGAAACGGTTTTGTAACCTTGTGTTGTATTGGATGTATACAAGGTCATTGAGTTTTTGTTGCAAAAGGCGATTTCTTTTCTTTGAATGTAACTGAACATAAAGAATAAGTACTGGAAAAACTATTTAGTGGAAAAAACAGAATCTATAGTACTGGTAATAAGTAATAACTTCAAAATATTACAACTTAAACAGAATTTGTTTACTGGAAAAAAACTTACATTGTCAAATGTACTCCAATTGCGTTCACAAGGTGAAGCACTACAAGTTTGACTAAGGACACTAATAGCAAATTCTTGGAGCGTAAGCGTGTCGATCCCATAACTACGCCACCATATATCTACATTTTATAATTTATAAAAAAATAAATGAATTGACCAGCCCTTATAAAAAATAAAAAAATAAGTGAGTTAATGAATAATTTAGGTATGTAATTATGTTGAAATGTTTTACTTACATGGTGCAACTTTCGTTCTAGCCCTTATAGCAGCTGCTGATCCAAATTGACCAGCCGAATCAATGTATAGATTCAACTCCGCCCTGAGTATATCATTATCATCCTCATCGGGCACCATACGGTCAATAGCAATATACACAGCCGTCAACAGTTCGTTTTTATATTCTAGCAGATCCTTATTTTCCCCATGAAAGATAGCCGGGTTCAGATAACATCCAGCTGCACATTTTTGGAGTTAAAATTAAAACTAAGCAATTATTCCAATTATATTAATGTAATATTAAAGTTTAAGCTAACAATTATAAGTTTACCACCTGCATGTAACGGATGATTAAGTTGGTCGGACCATCTTGATTGAATCATACCCAAAACTCTAGTCATCAGTCTCTCATCATGTACATTTTTCTTGATTTGCTCCTTTGCTCTAAACATGGCATCAAAGATGTAACCCATACATGGCTTCTCTTCTGTATCAACCAATCTAACCACATCCACTAAAGGAGCTAACACTTGACAAGCTAGGAGTATGTTATCCCAAAATTCTGTTTTTGCAACTATCCGCTCGACTTTCTTTCCAACAGCCTTTTTTGCAAACTCGCTTTTCCTCCATTCTTCAGAAACAAACAATACTTGAATATGATGCCGATTCTCATGGATACTCTGAATGGTGTAAAACTGGGTTGCAAACCTAGTTACACAAGACCTGTGTAGCTCCTTATTTTTTGTCAACTTCCTCATCATGTTAAGAATCCTTCCGTGGTTGTAAATGTAAACCACAATTGCTCGTGCTTCGGCCAAAACTTTGTTTATCTTCGGTATTTTCTCACCTATATCTTGTAGCATGAGGTTCACACAATGTGCTGCACAAGGAGTCCAGAACATTTTAGGGTGCTGGTCTTGTAGAATCTTTCCAGCAGCTTTAAAGTTTGACCCGTTATCTGTAATAAACTGTAAGTGTAACAAAAGTAAGCTGATATAATGATATGAATCGACAAACTACTTATATTATTGTATTTTAAATAAGTCAATATACTACCTGCACAATATTCTCCTCTCCAACATCTTCTATCACATCATTTATCATATCTACAATTAATTCAGCATTCTTCACATGCTCTGATGCATCGATCGATTTCAAAAAAACTGTTCCACGAGGACAGTTCACTAAGAAGTTTATCAAACACCTTCCTTTCCCGTCTGTCCAAAAGTCAGACATAATGCTACACTTATATGTTTTCCAATGTGGCCGAAATGAATCCACAAACCTTTTCGTCTCTTCTAAACGCTTTTTCAACAATGTGACTCGAATATTATGATAAGATGGAGCTGGCATACCTCTTCCATAATCCCCAATAGCATTGATCATATCTTGAAAACCTTCGTCACGCACGGCATTGAAAGGTAAACCAACAGAATAAGCCCAAGTTGCAATTTTATCCCAAGCTACCATCTTTAACTTCTCTTTTATTGGATTATTTCTATCCAATGAAGTTTGCATCGTTTTTTCAAGATTTGTTTTTAACAAGACATCCAGAGGACCTCTCGTGTTGCTACAACCCAATGATATCCTTTTCTTTGAAACACTTGTTTTTGATGCAACTTCTTCAACATCATCTCCATCTCCATCCTCTTCCTCTTCTAAATTGGAAAGACTAGCCATGTTTGATAAAAAAATCTCTCTACTTCTTTTTTTTTCGAATTGTATCTTATCTTTTTCTCTTATTGATGCCATTACTTTCTTTTGGATATCCACGGTTACCTTTTCACAACCCTTGACTTCTCCTCCAGTGTGAGTAAGATGTTGCTTTAGTCGTGTAATCCCTCCTCCACTTATCTTCTTACCACATAACTTGCACCAAATGGTTTGTTTTTTCAAGGGATCTTTCTGTTCTCCCCATTCCCATGCCATATCTTTATTTGAATTGCTTGTGCCCGCATCAGATGACATTGTATTACCAGTGTTGGTTGCAGAAGCATGTGAAGATGGAGGAGTTGGTGGAACATTAACATTGTCGGCATCCATCATCAAACATTCAAAGCTACAATTCAGAAGGGAAAAAATTGCTGTACAATGATGTAGGAAAAAAAAACACTAATACAATTCAAACCGAAATCTACACTTAATAGCTGTACAACAAAAGATTATAGCAAATACATATTTTAAGTTGAAAAAAAATAAGTAAAGAAAGAAACAGGGACAGAAAGCTACACTTAATAAATTCAATGATTTATGATTCATTTAGAAAAATTAAGAAAACAAAAGAGGAAATAAAAAGTAAATAAAGAAAGAGAGACAAAGCTACCTGGGCTTGGCTGAAGAAAAATAGAGAAGAGAAAGATGAAGAGCTGAAGAAAAAT
This sequence comes from Asclepias incarnata, assembly GCA_025447715.1. Taxonomy (NCBI): domain Eukaryota; kingdom Viridiplantae; phylum Streptophyta; class Magnoliopsida; order Gentianales; family Apocynaceae; genus Asclepias; species Asclepias incarnata. The sequence goes on along the minus strand of JAOEHQ010035105.1, from coordinate 9,342 downwards.
AGAGAAGAGAAAGATGAAGAAATAAAAAAAAGTAAAGAAAATCGTACCTGTGTTGCAGCTTCTGAAAACCAGAATGAACTACTTAACGTTTTTAGTTTTATTTAGGGTTAGCTAACTTTGTGTGGGCTTGACTTGGTGGGCTTCTTGGGCTATTAAAAAGTTTAAATAGTAGAATGGTCCAAAAAAACAAAAACAAAAAAAAAACTGGGATTTTCGGTGGGATGAACGAAATTTTGAAGCCAATTTTTCGCTGGGATTTCGGTAAATCCCAACGAAATTCTCGTTTTCCGAAATCATCACCGAAATTCTTACCGAAATTTAACATACATGGCGAAAACCGAAATCCCAATGGGATCCCAGCGAAATTGATAACTTAGCTTGTATTAGGAGAGAAGAGATAATGTTAGTTTTATATATTTTTAAATCAAAAGCATAGTTTTGGAATACAAAACTTAAAGAAGCATAGAGTTATCCATTAAATGAAAAAGTGGCATAGTTTGGGAAATGACTCATGTTAATAAAAGTAAAAAAGAAATACTTTTGTTTCCATTATCAAATTAACCTTAATAAAATAAACTTATAACCTTTAAAATAGCCACATTAATTACCTCTTGTTTTCCTTTTTTATTTTCTAAAAAAACATGGAAACTGGAAACGCGTTCAAATCATAGTTTTTCAAAATTGTTTTTCATGAAAACAGAAAACATTGTTTTCCACATTTCTTTGGAAAATTATAAAACACTATTTTAATGTTTTCACTTTTCATTTTTTAAAATTTTGAAAACCTCAAATTGTTTTTCATTTTCTAGTTTTGAACGTGTTTTTAAAATTTTCATTTGTTTTCTAGAGATAGAAAACTCTTTTCATTTTCTAGAAAATTAAAAATGAAAAACTAGAAAATATTTTCCACAACTAAAAGCACCCTAGGTATTTCAATTCTTTAAATAATATTTTTAAAAAGAGGTTGTCCCCTTATTATGTATTATAGATAAGTACACCACCGTCGCCGCCACCAGCTGCCAATGCCGAATACCAACTGACTGTTCAAAAAAATGAAAACGGATCGAAAAATATTATAACAAATGTCGTCCTTTAAAAGTTATTACAAAAAGTATAAAATTACGCTTTCAATTTTCCCCGATAGTGATTCTTGATGAGCGTCCATTTTGTGATTATTTCCTATATCATCAGGCCGTGTTTTGATGTCTAAATAAGCTTAGAAAGGTGAACTTTTGGTACTTAATTGGATGATATGTTATGATAGGTTCACAAGGCGTGCAAGTGAAGGCAAACGTCTCTACTCAATTTAACACTAAGCCACAAGACATTTGGACGAAGACTAGCAAGCGGAACATGAAGAATTTGAGGTCGACGTGGAGCAAATGACCATGTGTTAGTATTTTGGGCATAACTTCTTCATACATACTCCGTTTCTGACGAGTAAGCTATCCACGGAAAGGCGAGAGAAAGATCTACAACTTTCGTGTTGATGTCGAAGACCAGCGCCGCTAACATAAAGCTCTAGCGCCGCTGGAAGTGATCCTGAAGCTCACCAGCGCCGCTGGGACATCTTGAGCGCCTATGAGACCTCATGAGCGCCGCTCACACTCCTTGAGCGCCGCTGGGACTTCCCAGCGCCGCTGGGAAAGTCGGTTCAGCTAGGGTTTGGTCCGAAAACCTATAAATACCCCCCTAAACCCTTATAGCCGCAGCTCACTTCCTCCAGACGACTTTTGGGGCTGTTCTAGGGTATTTTCATCAGATCTAAACCCTCGTAACACCTCCATATCATCCGGAAGATCAAGCATCAATTATCAACAACAATTATCATTCAACAAATAATTATTAGGTCAAATTAATTAGGGTTCGTGGTGTTGATTCGAAGGAGCGGCATTAAGGACTGCGTGACTTCGATATCCCTATTATTAGTTGATCTCTCTTTTACTTTTATTATTGTTATTAGGGTTACAATTGCAAGACTATTTGTTTGACAATTATTATTATGGATTTATTTATATTAATAATTGTTAGGGTTATTTGTCTTGTCATGAGTAGCTAAGTAGTTTTGCATCTATTTGGATAATGTGATCATGCTGTGATAGCTTTCTATATTAGATTGTTGAACCGTTTCTATGCTTTGTCGCAGATCCATGGTTATTGAGTCAGACAAATGTTATTGGTTTTCATATACAAACCTGTTTTATTGATTTGTTTGGGTCGAATTAGTACTAAGGCCTTAGAGTCATTTAATATGTTTGTGAAACATTAATCGGTCTATAATTAATGTGGTCTCTTGACTTGTAACCGAGCGGGGGATGGTTAATTAATAATTTGGCTCAACTGAACATGTGTTTTATTAGGTTATTCTAGTTGATCTGGCGAACGGAAACCGGATCCGGGTGACTAGAGTAATTAGTGTCAAGTGACTTTTAGAACCCTAGAAGAATCTTGACTTACATAAAAGATAAAGTTATAGTTACAAAACTCGGGTTTTAATGCATAACAATGAATCTAACGAGAATCTGTTTATAGGGTAGTGTGAGTCTAACGACAGCTCTACTAAGTAGTTTGGTGAATCTAACGAGAATCCGAACGTGAGAAGAGTTGTTCAACATATCTAAACTGTTTTCTAAATGATCATGGCATGTGAACTGTTCCAAGTAGATGCAATGTTTCAATTATCATTGTTTTGCTAGATTAATCAATTAATGCTTTTCTTATTTTAGTTTTAGTTAAATCGTGACAAACCCCCAAATCCTAGAATTACACCTAGCTACTTTCTTAGACATAGTCCCTGCGAACGATCCTGGTCTTACCTATTTACTATACTATGAACGAACGGGTCCACTGCCCGTGAGTGAGTGTAGTAGAGAAGTTAACCTTGAAATTATAAATTTAAAACTTGTTAGGAAATTAAGTTATACAACTTCTGTGCACATCAAGTTTTTGACGCCGCTGCCGGGGACTATTAGCTTAGGAATTTAGTTAGGTTAGGGTAATTCGAGCTTTTTCTTGTCTACACGGAAGAGTTAGTTTTAGTTTTTTTTAGGATTAGTTTATTTTCATTTTAGTTAGTCTAGTTTAGGTGTCATTTTTATTTTCATTATTATAAAAAACCATAAAAATTTGAAAAATTAAAAAATCCAAAAATATTTTTCTTTTATTAGTTTAGGTTAGTTTTAGTTTTTGTCTTTTCATTTCCGTCTTTTTATTTTTATCAATAAAACGGTACGTTTCACGGGTATGTTAGACTTTCAGGTATGTCGAAGTCTAGAGGAGGCAAATGAGCAGTTTGAGGAATTCAGACAGGGAGAAGATGAAGATTTTGTGGACGCCTAGGAAAGGTTGATGACCATAGCTCGGAAGATGGAAAGGGAGTGCCCCCTTCTACGCGACATTCTAAAACAGTATCGTTTCAGGCTTAACGAACCAGTCAGAGAGGCGTTATATAAAGATGGTATTTTTGGAAGTGATGACCCTCACGAAGTTTGGGAGTTACTGAAAGGAAGGATAAAAGCCAAGGTTGAAAAGGGTCAAGAGCTCGTTTTAAAGGTGAATAAGAAGCAGAAGCGAAGCAAAACGAGCAAAATCAGAAAATATGACACTGATTCGGAGCCAAAAGCGCCGCTCACACCCTCTGTGAGCGCCACTCTTCTTCCCGACAGCCTCGATCCTGACGATGAACCATTGTACCGACGGTTGGAGCGTAGAATTGAAGGATTCACAAGTTTACCGGACGAAGCATGGGATGAAGCTTGGGACCGTATGAAGAGGATGGCGTGTAGATTGGAGGAAGAAAAGAGAAAGACCTATGATTTTGTTTTATGCTATTACCGTGGCTTGGATGTCACGACCAAATGGGAGTTGCGATGTGACGGCGGCCACCCCTCTATGTTTAATGGGAGATGTAATGAGGAGGCCTATAACATCATGGATAAGATCGCGGGGGTCAAAGCTAAATTGAAGCTTCTCGAAGTGAAGAGCGTCTCCTCAACCATTGATGCAGTCCCGGTAGAAAAGGAGCAAGAGCAAGGCGAAACAAGCAAAATCGAAGAATCTGACATCGTTACGGAGCCTCCAGCGCCGCTGGTCCTTCATGCCAGCGCCACTGGTGACTACCAGCGCCGCTGGGAGACTCCCAGCAGCCCGGATTATCGCGATTTATCATTTTTAGCTCATTTTCAAGGTGCCGATGAAGCCCAGATCGTTAGTAAATGCAAAACCAATCAAGATAAGGCTACTTCAAGCACCAAGGAGGGGACGATCTTTCAAGGAGTCGAGACGGAGCAAGAGCATGTGATCCCGAAACAAGAGGAGCCGAATAAAAGGAGTCGCGTTGCTCAAGGTGAAGCACCACATCCGGAACCAAACTAGAGGAAGCTTGTTGATGTGGATATCGTTTCGTCAACTGAGGGAGAAGTGCAGGTCATACGGGAGTCAGACGAAGAAGGAACGGAAGGAATCGAAAAGTCAAACGCTGATACGGAAGAGCCAGCGCCGCTGGTGACCACCACTAGCACCGCTGGGAATATCCAGCGCCGCTGGGAGCCTCCCAGCGCCGTGGGTGGCCCCTGCAGTCCCAGTTCGCGCGAAGATTCGTTCCTTGCTCTACCGTTGAATGCCGAGGACGCCCGACACTCTTACAAATGTGAAATTGATCTAAATGAGGCTGAATCGAGCGAAAGAAAGTGCCCGGATCCTATCAGATTTATGAAAAGAGAGTTTTCTTCTTTTTATGATTTTGTAGGAATTTACGTCAACGTTGCAACGGGTGAAGAATCCCCAACAAACGAAGAGGCACTTGATGAAAAGGAGGAGACGAATGTAGAAGAAGTTGAGATGAAGCAAGAAGATTCAACCCCAAGGCGAGACGATCATGAGACACCACATCCGGAACCGCACGAGTCGAGTAAGGAGAATGGGAGTGACCGTGTTGATGTGGAATTGGAGGAAAGGAGTGAAGTAGTTTGGGATGAAGCCGAATGGGATGACGAAGTTGAGATCATATGGGATGAAGAGTTAGTTACGCCCGCAACCATGGAGATGAAGCTTGTATCCACCATGAGGATTGTGTCGCCCGTCATTGAAGCTCATAAGGAAGAACGGGAAGAAGTCAGTTGGGAGAAGTCCAATGTCGAATGTGAGGATTTCTCGCCTTTCAAACGTAGACCACCCAACACTTTAAGTGTGGGGGAGTCTATAACCCCACCGACTCGAGACAAAGTGAATCCTATATTCACTTATTCAGGTAAGTCTTCTAAACCCATTCTTGATTTTACATTTATGCCTAACGATAATTGGCAGGTTTCGGAGATTGAAGGCTTAAAAATCAAGAAGAAAATCGAAGATCGTTCTGGCCCAGACAACAACCAGCGCCGCTGGGGAGACCACCAACGCCGCTGGGAAGACCCCCCAGCGCCGCTGGCAGCACCGTTTCAGACACAATCGCGTTCTGAGCTTGTTTTGACTCCGGAATGGAACTCCAATCAGATCCGAATCATTTTTCTACAACAAACGGAGCGTGAAACATGTAAGCATTTGAACCTAATTGATTTATTATTCATTGAAATGCTTTCCTTTGATTTGTATGCAGGAGTGTCAATGCCGCTGATATCTTTCAAGAAGATCATGGCACGGAAGAAAGAGCCGGATAAAGGGCATACGGCTCTAATGATAGCTGAAGTTGAAGACACGGGACAACATCATGTGCAACCCGAGCCGGGTTATTCAGGGAGCTTTGTGACCCTTACTTATTGTGATTTTAATTATAATTTTAGTTGCATTAAGTTAAGTAATATTAGGGCTAGTAGTAATTTTAAGCATGATTGTTTATTCTTTAAACTAGACCCAGACCACTTAGCTCCCTAGCTCCCGACCCTTTAGAATGGACGGATATAAGCCTTAACATGAAATACTTAAATGTTCCGTGTCATAAGGGTATTCTTGAAATGGTATATGTTAGGATGAAAGGATATATTTTTAAGATGAGTTTTGTAAAGAAAATGAATAATTTTTACATCTTAAAAATGAATTTCATTAAGGTGAAGGAAATGGATTGGGTTATGATTAAGATTAAATTTACATTCTATTCACCTTATTCGCGTAAACCGCCTGACACTTTAAGTGTGGGGGCGTTTAAGACCCCGCCATGGTAAGTTTGGGGAATGAGTCCGGCTGAAGACTCGGTAAATTTAGCGCTTCTTGGGAGGCAACCCAAGCTTTGTTTTATTTTTCATGCATTAGGTTATTTTGTCTAATAATAATATTGCTTCTTGTTCTATTTCGGTTGAACAAGCAAGTAATCGTGTTTTTCATTTTTGTTTTGTCTTTTCAATTTTGATATTTTGATTAGATGTGGAGACGACAAGTTAACCATGAGCTTTGTAGATCATTGCAAGTGGTGAGGAGGAAAACATCAAGGAACAAGGTTACACGAGCTCAAAGAGGTGTAGTGACGGTTTGGAGAAGAATCGGTTCGTGATTCAACACTCAAGGCAGAGGAGAAATGATGGATATGAAGAGTTTGGCGCTATCTTGGTATTTTGGCAAAATTTTTTTCATCCGATGTCCGTTTTCGACGAGTGACCAGGCCACGGAACCGGGAAAGAGAGAGCTACAACTTTGATTTTGAGCTCCAGGACCCACCAGCGCCGCTGGGACCACTTGAGCGCCGCTGGGAGCAGCAGCAGTTCTTCCAGCGCCGCTGAGAGCTCCAGTGGCAGTTCGAACTTCATTTTAAACCTTGTGAACACATTCTTAACCCCTCTCAATCACCCAACACTTATCAAGAGCCGCTCAAATCTCCGTTAGCACATCGAGATCACCGAAAAAACCCAAAAAATTAGAAAAACCCAAAAATAAAAAAAATTAAAAAATCAGAAAATACCAAAAAGAAAAGAAGATGGAGAAGCATCAATGGATCGCCATCAAATGGAGACGACGCAAGTTTTTGAAGATCATATCATTCAAGTCGCTCCGCAAATGCCATCTTCAACAACAATCATTCAACATAAGCCCGGGAAGTTTCGTTAATCCTTTATCTTTTCGTGGTTTTCCTATTACCCTGTTATGTTAGGTTCAGTACAACGAGGACGTTGTACAATTTAAGTGTGGGGGGATGGAATAGGAAAAACCCGTGGTTTAATTGCTTGATAAATCATAAGTTTTCTACTACTTATTTCATGCAAAATTTAAATTTTTCTTGTGTCGGAAAATTATTTTGAGAATATAAGCTTTGCAAGTAGCGACAAAAGATGACGATAACTAAGCAATATTAGCTTTGGTAGATGAACGGTTAGTTAGGACTGTTAGTTTAACTATAGATTTGTGGTTGTTCATTCTTCCAACTGGATTAGAGCTTAGACTGAAACTGTATGCGAGGATGTTTGCCATAGCACATTTAACCGGACTTTAATATGCCTAGCAATTAGAGCTTTCTAGTCATTAGTATAGGTGTATTAATTGGACTTAATTATACGTGCTTGTGTAGGAACTAGTTTAGACGTATGGTTCGCCTTAATTCTTACACTATTTAATGTAAACTAGTTGCATGCGGAGTAAGTGTATGAGTCATCTGGGATCTCTGATAATGTCTATTGCATGAATAATGTAGTAATCTTTAAGAAAGGCAATCAGTAGATTAATTAAAAGGGTTCAAAGAACTAATAACGAGTAAAATTTATACACATCAAGTTATGTCGCTTTGTGCGTGGGGAACCACCGACCTGTCACCGCTGTCTTGATGTAAGGTATAAACTCTAACCATTAGTTGAGTTATGTCGCTTTGCGCGTGGGGAACCACCGACCTGTCACCGCTGTCTCAACTATTAAAGATGATAATATCGTATAACTGCTTTAGTATTTAGCTAGCGAGCATGACTTTAGTGTGAGAGTATGTATAAGTAGAGACTCGCTCACAAGTACACAAACATGAAATATAAATGCCTTGCTAGTAGATCTGATTGCTATACAAACTTTAATTAAGTGCTTAACTAGTCAGCAGAAGGAAGTAAGATTGAGCTGTAGGACATGTGGAATTATAGAACGGTTTTAGAGGTATTAACACGAATATAAAGTTAGCTTTAAGTTTTGATTGACTGATCATCTTTACCTCTAGCTATAGCTTACTGATTTTGTCTAAAGTTTTCTCAAATCATTTTGCATGACTAATCTTTCAAATGTTTAATGAAGTAGAATAACTTGAACACTTAAGTTCATTTTGTGATTATTTCCTATATCATCAGGCCGTGTTTTGATGTCTGTACTTAATTGGATGACATGTTATGATAGGTTCACAAGGCGTGCAAGTGAAGGCAAACGTCTCTACTCAACTTAACACGAAGCCACAAGACATTTGGACGAAGACTAGCAAGCGGAACATGAAGAATTTGAGGTTGAGGTGGAGCAAATGACCATGTGTTAGTATTTTGGGCATAACTTCTTCATACGAACTCTGTTTCTGACGATTAAGCTATCCACGGAAAGGCGAGAGAAAGATCTACAACTTTCGTGTTGATGTGGAAGACCAGTGCCGCTCACATAAAGCTCTAGCGCTGCTGGAAGTGATCTGAAGCTCACCAGCGCCGCTGGGACATCTTGAGCACCGCTGGGAATGCTTGAGCGCCGCTGGGACTTCCCCTGTGACACCCGTCTAATTTAGTCTTCAGATCCGTTATGTAAAATGTTATTTTACATTCTTGGAATTTTTATTTTGACATTTTGAGACGTAAAGTTTTAGATCAATGACTAATTTAGAACATTAACGATTTAGTTCGAGAATTGTTGACGACTTTTACTTTGTCTAGAGAAATGCCATTGAACCATAAAAACAGTTATCGAATATTTTGTCGAGTGTAATATTCTTGAAATGTTATTTTCGGTCATGTTGACCGAAAATAAGTGTGTTTGACCAAAATTAAATTAGCTAGTGATATGGGTTGAGATTTCCCACTAACTTTGTTTAATATTAAAAGTGTTGGTGCATAACACATGTTTTATGGAGAAAAATCTATGTCATGCAAGTGATGTGGTGTCACCATATGGTGCACCATATAAAAGAGTTTCATGCAAAATTTAGTCATTTTACTTCATTCTTGTGTGTTAAAAATTGTAGAAACACTCTCACTTTTGTTCTTATTTTCGGTCCAAGACAACAAAAAGAAGCTCAAATTGTGTTGTTTCTAGTGATTTTACAAAGGTATAATGATATTTTAAGTGTTTTCTATGCAAAATGATATGTTTTCTTTAGTTTTGAAATAAGTTTTGTATGATAAAACTTATGATTTTTCTACAAATTTACTAAGTTTTTCAAGTAATAAGTTTTGTTGGTACAATCTTATTATT